>APFE031246342.1:54354-87060 GCA_000404065.3 Pinus taeda
ATCTATTATTTGATTTTTTAATTTTCTTAATTTTCTTAATTTTTATTTTTGGATCCACGAACTTAGCCTTTGGAAAAATCACCTAGGACCTAGGACTTAGGACTTATGAGGGGATTAAAAAATTTTCTAACCCTCAAGAGATTTTACATCATGACTTTTACAATTTTACATCTCAAGGGGGAAAACCCATTTGACATAGACCCTCATAGACCACCCAGTTCTGCGACACAACTATAATCTAGCAGATCAACATACTAGGATTCTCCTAAGATTCTAATGACAAAATTCATTCCGGCTTTGGGGTTAGGCTGAAGGAAAAATCTGTCGATCATGGATCGGTGAGACAAAAAACCTTCCGGAACGTAGATTATCACTAGAAAATTAGGTCCACCTAGGTAATTTACATACATGACTCAGCTCTACTAAGATTATTTACAATTCACACATGCAGACTGGGTTTACAACATAAATTGATCAAGTCGACGATGATTGTCGAATGGCATGGATACGTCAATCAAGCGCTATCCCTTTTGCGAAGAAAAGTGGGTGTACTGCTATGGGAAGTTGACACGTAGTGGTCAACAGGTTGTATAAATTCGCCTACAACTAGTACACATAAATTTGGATGGATTATTTTGAAAGGAACATGACTTGGAAGAGGTAGCTGTATGAAGGATAACCAGATGATGACAAAGACGGTCACTTTTCGATGATAAGAAGGATGACATGACTAGCATTAATTGGTTCACCACTATGTTTCCTTGAAGGAAAGTGATGAGAAACATGGACGAAGCCCTACATAAAATTTATGGAAGAAGATGGCTCCCTGATGTAGAAGTTGACGTTTTTTCATGACATGATGATGCAGAAATAGGAACCCTACAAGCAGCTGATAGTACCATGATCTCCATAGAAGAATAGATAGTTGTTGGAAACAAGTCCTTGTTGAGAAATCTAGGATAACTAGATTAGGGTGATTTCTCTTTACTTTGATAATTGCTTGGGATGTTCTTTACTTCAACTTGTAGTATTTATAACTAGCTTCTTCTTCTTTAGATTATTATTGTGTTCTTATCATCAAACAACTACCAAAACATGAAGATCAATAGAACAAGTGGACACAAGATATAAGCTGCTAGCCAGGGTCAAAACCTCTCCTAGAGAGGAAAAACCACAAGAAAATTTTCTCTTCTTATAGAATCTTCAAATGATGAATTCCAAGACCTAGACCAAGACCCCTCAAAGACCAAGTCACTTCCTTTTAGATGAACTCCTCTTTCACAAAGTCAACCTAAGTAAAAAACTTCTTCTTTTGCACAACTTCGCCCCTACAATAAATTTCGGCCTCTACTTCAGACTTGTAATTCGGCCTTCCTGCAATTCTGTCTTTTTCACACATGTGGGTGATATTAGGGTAGAATAAGGTCTTCTTCTTCCTTCACTAGACTTGCTTTCTTCTTCTAGGTAATAAGGCTTTCAAACTTGATCTAATTGGCAATAAATTTTCGCTCCTTGATTTTGCTGCAACAAAATGTGACCTAATTCCTTTGCACGTGTGGGAGAATGTAACACAAAATTTAGACTTCAAACCTCGATTTTTTTTCCTTCTATTGTTCTCCTCTTCTTCGCTGGTTTAAGGCTTTTTTTATTGTCTCCTTAGCGAGCTTGATGGATGATCTTCAAGTGAGGTCAAGTGACACATATATATTGTTGTTCATGGAGGATGAATAGCCCTAGACAGGGCCGACTTCTTCTCTTGCAGGCCAACTTCATCTTTGCTAGGCTGACTTGGTCTTGGAGGTATATCTTGACATATTTGACTCAAAAATAATTTCTTTGACTTGTTACAAAATGCTCAATGGGGTCTTTCACATATGACAATGACTCTTTTGACTCTTAGATTCTATAACAAAACCTATGGGTGCTTTGACCTAAAACAAATTTACCTAGAGCATGAGTTAATCCATGTTATATAAAATAACAATAATAATTTTCTTTCTCTTTTACATCAAATATATAAAATCAATAGTGCATAGAATATTATGAAGATCGAACCTAGTTACAAATTTCAACACTCCCTCTTAACTAGGGAGGTATTCATAATACATGGAAGGTACATGGACATTCTCATATTGAAAAATTCTCATAAGAAGAGTCAGATTGGTAAGCCATCTCATAAGCTATCTTTTCTGCTTATATCAGTGCATCTCATCATATCAACCATCATTGTCATATAGCAAGGCCTTGACTAATGTTGAATTTTCTATGTCTATCCATTAGAAAATTAATTTGTATTCTGCAGTTTATTTCTTCTACTTTTTAAAATTCGAACAAGTTATTTAAAACATTTAAATACCGAAATAAACACAATACAGTCACAACATCTACAGATCATCAACTGAAAGAAAACAAGCACACAAGTGACACTGTTATTTTTGGACAAACGTCCACGGAAAAACCCAATGCGGGAAAACTGGTGTAGCTATTCAAAGGGTTATATTATTATGCAATCTTTCTGAGTACAACTGGGTGCCTAATTGATTCACCCGACAGAGAAAAATACACGGCAGCAATAGCTCTATATTCGGAAATAGGTATTCAGAAAACCTGTCCCACGAAACCCTCTCCGGCACAACTGAAGCTCAGCGCTGGCCCTTCTGGCCTCTGCGTCAGCCTCCTGCTGACCTGCATCAACCCCAAGACCCTTTGCGTCAGCCCTCTGAGGCACTACGCAGCCTCTGGGACCGTCTGCGTCACTCCAGCAGCGTCTGGGACCCTCTGTGTCACTCCAATGGCCTCTGCGTGGATGACACAGTCCCTCTGGCCTCTGTGCTCTCTGTGCTGCGCTCTGCGTAGCTTGGACTAGCTGTTGCTCTTGCTCTTTCTGCTTCTGCGTTGTTCTCTCAGTACTGTCTTTGCCTCTCTGCTGATCACTGATTCAACTTTCTTAACAACCCCGCTCTAGCAAAATGAATGACTGATCACCCTGGTGTGTTCTCCAACTGACCCTCAAGCCTCTTCTTATACTTTTCTCGTTGTCCCTTCAACGACGGAGATTAAATCTCTAATCAATGGCTAAGATTAGATTTGGCTTGATCCATGAATTTTGGAACCTTCTAACCTAGCTCTATATTAATATCCATTAATATTTTATTTTTCCTAAGTTTAGACTTCGGAACTCCATTAAAAATATGAATTATTTTAATATCTCCCAAACCGGGTACAATCTGTCCAAACCATTTATGGGTCTTGGAATCTCATGTGCTTTAACGTCTCCTCCAATTTTCATGGCTAGAGCACATCCGATGCTACCCCAAATCAACAACTAACAACTTTGTCTCTCCACTAGATTAGAGCACAATGATGGGGAGATAATTATTTATAGACACTTTCATCAATGTCTCTCAAGGCACATACCCCATCTGGATATTCACAACGTATGTCCTTTTAGGACCATTCCTATCTTGGATTTACACATCCTCAAGGAATCTCCTCTTCGACTACTCTTACCTATTGGATGCCCTACCTCATCCTCAAAGAGTATCGGTATTGGTCTGAGATGCTTACCCAATCCTCCATTCTTTCTTCATGATATGAAGAAAAAAAATGATGTGTCTACCTCTCCCTCTCAACTAGGGATGATCTGCTCATTCCTTTACATGAAAGGAATATACCCAAGCTCCCTCTTAACTAGGGACTTATTAAAAAAAACAACTATCTATTCTTTCGTGGAGATCATGGTACTATTAGCTGCTTGTAGGGCTCCTCCTTTTGCATCATCAGGTCATGAACAAACTTCAACTTCCACATTATGGAGCCATCTTCTTCCATAACTTCTTCGTAGGGCTTCGACCATCTCTTACATTACTTCCCTTCAACAAAACATAGTTTTGAACCAATTAATGCTAGTCATGTCATCCTTCTTTTATCAGAAAGTGATCTTCTTTGTCATCATCTGACTATCCTTCATACTGCTACCTCTTCTAAGTCATGTTCTTCTCAGAATCATCTATCAAATTTATGTGTACTAGTTGTAGGCGAATTTCTACAACGTTCTGCTGGTAGCCCTATTCCAATCCAACCAAATGCTTTCATAAATCAAAAGTGAACATCAAAAATAGAATTACCTCTTTATGATGGCCTTTCTTCATTGCATCTACTTTTGCAATATCAACATCTCTTCTTTTACAAATCCATTTCGAAGGCTTCCATTATTGAGGTTACCCTTCTTCATTGTACTCATCAAGGTCTTCATAACTTCTTTACATACTCCTTTCTTCAGTATCTTTATACATAGTTCCTTCTTATTAAAAACCTTATGACCCACCTTCTTATATTCTACAGGAGGTCTTCATAACTTCTTTATGGAGAAGTCATAGCCAATCTTTTTAATATCATATGTTGATTAAGTAGCTGTAGACACATCTTCACAAGTAGCTGTAGACACATCTTCACGAACTCTCCTTTCACATAGTGCTCCCTCGAGATCTCTGCACATAGCTCTTCTTGCATAGAGACAATATGATGTTGATTTTATCATTTCATAATATAGAAGAGTTCAAGGCATATTGATTTATGCCATCATGTGTCATTCATAAGGAAGTGTTCCTTCTTCTTCAACCATGCTCATGTTATAGAGTATTCTAACCATTCCATCTGCAATTAAGTGATGACATGACTCTATCGATTAAAAAATTACTAAATACATGCATACATTTTTTCCTTTATGTGGTCATCTAGACTTCCTTTAGCAACTTCCTTTCCTTTGCTTGAAGATGAAAATGCTTTAACTAAATTTTTATGCTGCACTTCTCTGTCACCATAGCTTCATCCTTCTAAACTGTGGATCCCACATTAGGTGGAATGTAGACTATATATGTAACACTTGCTTCATCCAAGTAGAGATGAACCTTTTCAACAAAGATTCCGGTGGAGGATCTTGATGATCCTTTTCTACAAATACTTCATTCGAATGATGATGAGGTGTGATGAGCTCTTATCTTCTAATCTTGCTAGATGACTTACTTCAACTGTGCAAATTGCTACTTCTATTATTCTTCTATACTTATAATAATGATGCCATTTCAATCACTGCTACAATGCATCCTACCATAACTGTAATGCTTCTATCATGACTGTTGACTTGAATATAAACTTAAAGTATGAGAGACCTTTAATGGTAGTGGTCTTTCACTTCTTCCTTCTTTGTTTTCTTCTCTTCCAGTTCTTCTACTTCTTCGGTCACATGGGCTTCACTTCTTTCTTTCCTTTTCTTGTTGCCCTTCTTGAGTTTAGGACAATTCCTCTTGAAATGCCCATATTCATTACATTCATAACATTGAATCTTAAACATGTCAATCTTCTTTTGAAATTTCTTTTGAGGCTCAAATTTTCAAAACCTTTTTTCTTCCTTGTCATAGTAGCAAATGCTTGTTTTTGCTAATTAGATCCAACATCATTCTTTGCTTTTAATTTGGATTCTTCAACCTTACGTAATTCCCATAGATCACTGAATGGTGTAGCTTCCTTCTTTCCATAGATGCTTGATAGAAAGTTGCCCCATTCATCTAGTAGTGCATTGAGTACAAAAGTGGTCATCTCTGGATCTGACATTGTTTCTCCTAGCTCTTGTAGTTGATCTCCAATTTTAGATACCTTCATGAGATATGAAGCTATCCCTTCTTCCTTTGATACTTTCATCTTGTATATTTCATTTCTTAAAGATATTATTTCCTCAGCTCTACTTACAAAGTACAACTCTACCAACTTGTCATAGATCTCTTTTAATGTCTTCAATTTTGCTACAAAGGGAATGAGAGAATCCTTGATGGATTCAATGAGGATTTTTTGAGCCCTTACTTCTCTTTTCATATACTTTGACAATGCTTGAGATTGTTCTTGAGGAGGCTTTGTTATGGAGCCCTTGACATACTCAGAGACTTCATTTTCTACGAGAATCAAATCTATTCTTTTCTTCCACGCAAGGTAGTTTGATGTACCAACAAGTTTATTGTTCTCCTTGCAGAAAGTTGTTGTTTGATTTGTAGGATGAGACATAAATATAAAGTACTTACTTGACCAATCAAGATGTATCCTTGAAGATGATGCCTTCCACTAGAGTGTGAGATTTAGAATAAGGGAGGGATGATCTTCCTTCTTCAAAATGACAATTCCTTTTCTTCAAGATCAGATATTCTTCTTCCTTAATAAGTGCTTGAGGTGTGATCTTTTCTTCGATATGAGGGTGATCACTTTGATTCCTTTGATGATGATGAAGAATGTGGAGGCTTCCCAAAATACTTCAAATGTGTAGAGTCCTTCTTTCTTTGAGATGTAGGTGGGGTCCTTTTGGTCTTCTTTTCTTCTTCCAAAAGTTCTTCCTTCAAGATAATAGGGTCTTTGTGATGTGATGACTAGATCTCCTTGATGTTCCTCCTTTAATATTCGTCCCTTATGATCTTCAAGCTGCCTTTCCTTGTCACTTAACTTTGATACCATGTTGAGAAATCTAGGGAAGCTAGATTAGGGTGATTTCTCTTTACTTTGATAACTGCTTGTGATGTTCCCTACTTCAACTTGTAGTATTTATAATTAGCTTCTTTTTCTTTAGATTATTATTGTGCTCTTATCATCAAACGACTACCAAAACATGAAGATCAATAGAACAAGTGGACACAAGATATAGGCTGATAGCCAGAGCCAAAACCTCTCCTAGAGAGGAAAACCCACAAGAAATTCTTCTCTTCTTATAGAATCTTCAAATGACGAATTACAAGACCTAGACCAAGATCCCTCCAAGACCAAGTCAACTTCCTTTTAGATAAACTCCTCTTTTACAAAGTCAACCCAAGTCAAAACTTCTTCTTTTGCACAACTTCGACCCCTGCAACAAATTTCAGCCTCTACTTCAGACCTGTAATTTTCGGCCTTCCTGCAATTCTATCTTTTTCGCACATGTGGGTGATATTAGGGCAGAATAAGGTCTTCTTCTTCCTTCGCTAGAATTGCTCTCTTCTTCTAGGTAATAAGGCTTTCAAACTTGATCTAATTGACAATAAATTTCGGCTCCTTGATTTTGCTGCAGCAAAATGTGATCTAATTCCTTCGCACGTGTGGGAGAATGTTACCCAAAATTCAGACTTCAAACTTCGATTTTCTTTCTTTCTTTTGTTCTCCTCTTCTTCGCTGGTTTAAAGCTTCTTTTCGTGTTTCCTTAGCAAACTTGATGGATGATCTTGAAGTGAGGTCAAGTGACACACACAAATATATATATATCTATCTATCTATCTATCTATCTATACTATTATATAGTTGTTCATGGAGGACGAATAGCCCTAGACAGGGCCAACTTCTTCTCTTGCAGGCCGACTTCATCTTTGCTAGGTCGACTTGGTCTTGGAGGAGTATCGTGACATATTTGACTCAAAAATAATTTCTTTGACTTGTTACAAAATGCCCAATGGGGTCTTGCACATATGACAATGACTCTTTTGACTCTAAGACTCTATGGCAAAACCTAGAAGAACACAATGGGTGCTTTGACCTAAAACAAATTTACCTAGAGCATGAAACCTATGCTATATAAAATAACAATAATAATTTTCTTTCTCTTTTACATCAAATATATAAAATCAATAGTACATAGAATATTATGAAGACCAAACCCAGTTACAAATTTCAACAATGAACAATCCCTAGTTAAGAGGGAGCTTGAGTATATTCCTTTCTTTTAAAGGAATGAGTATATCCTCCCTTGTTGAAAGGGAGAGATAGACACATCATTCTTGTCTTCACATCATGCAAAAAGAATGGAGGATTGGGTAAGCATTTGAGATTGATACTTCTTGGGATAGAAGTATTCTCGGGAACTGATACTCTTTGAGGATGAGGTAGGGCATCCAATAGGCAAGAGTAGTCGAAGAGGAGATTCCTTGAGGATGTGTAATTCCAAGAGGGGAATGGTCCTAAAAGGACATTCCTTGTGAACATTCGAATGGGGTATGTGCCTTGAGAGACAATGATGAAGTTGTCTATAAATCATTGTCTCCCCAACATTGTGCTCTAGTCTAGTGGAGAGATAGAGCTGTTAGTTAAGGCCTTGCTATATGACAATGCTGGTTGATATGATGAGATGCACTGATATAAGTTGAAAAGATAGCTTATGAGATGGCTTACCAATCTGACTCTTCTTATGAGAATTCTTTAGTATGAGAATGTCCATGTACCATAAATGTATTATGAATACCTCCCTAGTTAAGAGGGAGTGTTGAATTATGTAACTAGGTTCGATCTTCATAATATCTCATATACTCTTGATTTTATGTGATTAATGTAAAAGAAAAAGACATTTATCATTGTTATTATATAAAGAATGGGATTTCCTGCTCAAAGACAAAATGTTCTAGGTCAAGCACCCATTGTGTGCTTATAGGGTTTGTCATAGAGTCTAGAAGTCAAAAGAGTTATTATCATATGTAATAGACCCTATTGGGCATCTTGTAACTAGTTAAATAATTTATTTTGTGTAAAAAAATGTTAATGTACCCCTCCAAGATCAAGTCGGCCTAACTATGAAAAGTCGGCCCTGTTTAGGGCTATTTGAGCTCCAAGAAAGAGTGTGTATAAAGAGCATTCGACCTCATTTGAAGTAGATCATCAATCAAGCTTGTTGAAGCACAAAAGGAAGACAAGAAGACAAGTGAAGAAGAGGAAGGATCTAAGGAAGAAAAAAATCGAAGTTTAGAAGCCTACTTCTATCTCTATTCTCTCACATGTGCGAATTGCAGCTAGGGTTTTTGCAGTCACAAGATCATATTAAAGTTCTTCTAGAATTTGAAATAGTGTTGCTGAAAGATTAAGTTCCAAGGCCGAGTATCTAAGGAAAGAATATCAAGCCAAGTGAAGAAGAGAGGAGGCCTAAATTAGTCTCTTTCTCCCACACGTGCAAAGTTGTAACTATTGCAGGAGAGTCAAAAACTTGCAGATCTGAAGCAAAAGCCGAAATTATGAAATAGAAGCCGAAATCGGAAATTTGGAGCCGTTTGACTAGTGTTGACTTTGTGGAAGAAAAATCTCATTTAAAGGAGGTTGACTTGGTCTTGGAGGGGGGTCTTTGTCATTTGAAGTTTCTATAAGAAGAGAACAATTTCTTGTGGGTTTTCCTCTTTAGAAGAGGTTTTGGCCTTGGCTAACAACCTACATCTTGTGTCCATTTGTTCTATTGATCTTCATGTTTTTGGCAGCTGTTTGATGATAAGAACACTATAATAATCAAGAGAAGAAGAAGCTAATTATAAATACTACAAGTTGAAGTAAAGAACATCACAAGCAGCGATCAAAGTAAACAGAAGTGACCCTAATCTAGCTGCTTTAGATTTTTGAACACATATATGGCTCATTGACATGCAGTTCAGGTTCCTATAATCACATCTCTGTGGTAACCCTAGCATTCTCTGTGAAAATGTTTGTAAGACATTGTCTGGAAGATTCAGAAGCTCACATTCATGGGCACACATCTATTTATTGGTTAATTCCTTGCTCATTGTTGACCTCGCAAGTTTTAGTGGCTTAACATACAAAGTTCTGGGCTCTATCTATAATTCTTGGTGGTCACATATCTACAATGGCGTCATATCTAATAACCAATGACATTGTGGTTATATCGTAGCTTGCTCTATGGTTTACATCTAGAACTTGCATTCTGTAATTGGCTTTGTATATATACTATGACATCGCACAATGGTGTACACAAAAGAATCATAATTTTGAAGCATCGTGATTCTTGGCTCAGTCTACTTAGAGGCATCGAGGCTTTATGGTATTGTAATGTTTGGCTCTGAGGCTTCGTAATTCTTGACTCTGTCTTGCAACAATTATACTAATGACTCAATCTCACATGGCATCGTTATGAGACTCGCTTTTCTGTAAGCATATGAAATTTATCAATGGTCTGGTTCTAGGATTTCATTGGCTCAAGATCATGCGGCATGTAACATTATCTCGTTGACAGTAGCTCAAGTCTCTCTTTTTATATAATGGCTCGGATTTACATACAACACAGTGATAGTACATTGTAGTGACTAGCTTGATATGCAAAGCTCACACTCACTATGGCACGATGAAGCGTCATGGATTGACATCTGTGGCACCTGTAGTTCGTTGTGGCTGATACAGTCTTCAGATCTACCTATTTAGTAATCATGATGGCTCGGTAATGAAGTATCAAATCTAAGGATGCATTTTTGACGTAAAAACATTAATTCATAACCATGACTTGTCGAATTTTTGTGGTTCGTTGTTTCTGACTTGCTTTTGAGGCCACTCGCACTTACTATAACAATGACATTCATTTGAAATGGGGCTCGCATTTTCTATGGCAGCATCACATGTTCATGCACAATGGTCTCGATCTATAATAATCGATGGCATCAATGTTATATGACCTACAACTCACATTCATGACTAATCACATAACTCTGATCTCGCACTCACTACAAGATCTCACTTATAATATGTGACATCATTCCATCACACTCGTTGATGTGACCTGGACTATGTTTTTAGTATCTCTATGACATCAAATTATTCAATGGATCGTACTGGACAATGACAACGCTAGTACTATATTCAATAGCATCACTATGATCGATGGATAGAAGAATGAATCGTCTCTAAGTTTAAACCTGCTCTCAAAGATTGAGAGAAGCACAAGTATGCAGAGCTATGATGTTGTCCTCATTTCAAATACATAAACGAAGGATATATACATTAAAGCTGACCTGAAGTTTGGACCTGAAGAAAGCTTGAATATTTTACCTTGACTAAGATTTGTAAACTATGGTGGTACTAAATCTGAAGATCGGTGAAGCTCATTCTTGCGCTTAGAAGCTATCTCTTTTGAATGAAGTTGATCAAGATCAAAGAAGGTATGCTAAGGTCCCAGAGGTATGTACAATTTTTATGTGCATTTTAGGGGTCAAGATTATCTAGGGTTTTGTAGTTGTTCTTGTGCATCTTGAGAATCTAGGGTTTATAGGCCTTGTGAAGTCTTGAAGACTCTTGGTATTTAGGGTTTCTAAACCCTTGTTTAGATTGGATTAACCCTAGGAGTGAAAATCTTAACTCTAATTAATTGTTCCCTCTAAGTAAACCCTAGCTCTTGGGAATTGGTATCTAGGGTTTGATGTTCTTTGACATTAAAACCCTAGTTTTGAAAGTCAAAAACCCTCAGACTATGTCTCTTCGATAAAAGTAAAAACCCTTATAAGGGTTAGGTCAAGGGGTATCTAGGGTCTGTAAATAGAACCCTAGAAATACCTTTTGAGAAATCATAGAAACCCTAGATTGACATATTTGACATCATGCTCTTGTCTTTGTATATTTTGCTTGTGATAATTACAAGCACATTATGAAGGCTGTGAAAACTATGGAAGCAAGATGAGAAGGATGGAAGAACAAAGTAAAGGAAGACTCGTGCTTGATGATGACTTCTTAATAATGATGAGCATGATGGAAAGAGGGAGCTATAGGAACCCTGATGATATTGAAGCTTCCAGTTGATGAGCATATTCCAGAAACACATTGATAATTGAAAGATGAAGCAAAACCTTGTTGCAATATAGAACATGCAAAGGAATGTTGACTTCAGAAGGAGCAAGTAGCAGAATTTGACACGTTGATTTAAGGCCATTATGATTTGGCAAGTCCGATACTGATGATTTGTTTGAGGTATGATTTGGCTCCCTGGAAAGACATATTGTAGAAATATATTCAAAGGTTGGAAGGATAAAAATTGACATATTTTGTTGGATGATATTGATGTACCTACAACTGCGTGGTTTGATCATGGAACACATGATTTGTGTGGATAACGCGTTTGATGGCTTAGACAAGCATGAGGACAAAATTGATATTGGAAAGCTAATATGACACTTCGAAGAATATAAAGCAAAACTTTGTTATGAGGAAGAAGACATATGCTAGCAGTTGTAAGGAAGCTCAGTGTCTTGAAGATGACAGATGAACCATTTGATCCAGGAAGCTCGAAGTTTGATATAACATGATGCTGTTAAGAGCCAAAAAACCCTATCATGAAACTAGAATGTGAAAGAATTTGGTCAAAGCTCCGGAATGATGTAACATGAAAAAGGAGCTCTACAACTACAACTATATCTCCACAGAAGAGCAAGTAGATGATGAATTGAAGAAATATGAGACCAGCTAAGGATTGTGATGATGTCTCCTTGATTGAGAGGGAGTAAGAAATCTCCTCCATGTCTGAGGAGTAAGGACCTCTTACCTGGTTGAGGGGGAGTGATGGTGGACACTGTATTCTCCATACATGTCATGCACTAGGCCAGGACTAACCGCGGTACATCTAGTGTATCACACTGGGAGGGAGAATGAAGGATTGGATAAGCATCTAGGGACTAGTACTCCTTGAGGATTGAGAATCCAAGATAGGGAGTAGTCCTGTGGACAAACACTCTTTGAGGATTTGACAAGGTATCCAAGATAAGAGTGGTCGAAGAGAACCAATATTCTTTGAGGATTGGGAATCCAAGATAAGAATATTCTTGGAAGGACATACCTTGTGAACATCCGTACGGGGTATGTGCCTTGAGAGGCTATGGTTGTGTCCATATGTATGCCTCCCAGCATTGTGCTATAATCTTGTGGAGAGTTAGGACTTGTTAGTCAAGGCATTGCTATGTTGCTATTTGACAATGCTGGTTATGATGTTAATGGTTAAAGATGACTTATCAATCTGACTCTTCTTATGAGAATATTTCAATTTGAGAAATATCCTGGTACCGATTATGGAATCATGAATACCTCCCTAGTTAGGAGGGAGTGTTAGAAAATGTAACTAGGTTTGGTCTGCATAATGATCTTTGTACTTATATCATCATATATTTTATGTAAAAGAAAAAGAAGAAAAAGAAGAAAAACGAGAAAAATAAATTTATTATTATTATTACTATTTTATTAGATAAGCATGTTCTTCATGCTTCTAGGGCTTGTTGAGTCAAAGAGTCAAAGTCCTATTTTGACCTATTGTAAAGAAAAAGGAAAAATAATTTTTAAATATGTATTTTGGGTCAAAAACCCCTCTAGATGCTAACTCGACCCTACTTGTTAAGTCGGCCCTGCGCCAAAAGACATGTCTATTTGCACCCCTCTGGACAATATAATTAAAGGATGATTTGAGCTCATTTGGACGCACACAATTCGCTGGAATTTTGCAGAAGAAGGAAAACTGAAGTCTGAAGTTGAAGAAGGGTTTGCGGAAGTTCTACCTTATCATATGTTTTTTTGAAGATCTGCTGACGGATTTGCTGTGCAGAAGGATAGTTTGACTTCGCATCTTGAAGGTTGGTCATGGGTCTTGGATATCTCACTTTGATCTGATTCAATAAGAAGAGATTTTTTTTGGGTTTTCCCCTGGCTTGGAGCCCATATCTTGTGTTTCTTTTGTACCGTGATCTTCATGTTTTTACATTTGATAACTGTTTAATGAAGAAGAACATAATTAACTTAATAAGAAGCCAACAAATTTCGCAAACATTTATCAAAGAAAGAGGAATCTAATTTAATATGCAAGCCTCTGGATTTCTCAACAGGGGCGATAGATTAGTCTATATTATGCTTGATTTCTCTGTAGTGGCAAATTTTCTTTAAGCATATCAGTGTGACAATTAAGTTTGGTGAGGATTTCAGAGCAGTCTCAGTGTAAGACAAAGGGCAGTTTGTTGGCACTTTTGTTCAGGATTTAAATTTCATTTTACAAAACTTGGAAAGGGTTTCACTGTCATATCATTTGCAGAAGTCTGAAAAGCGTTATGGTCATATCCTTTGTAGCAACATTTAATCCTTGAAGTAATCTAGCAGGCTGTCTCTCTTTGTATACCTAAATATTACAGTCCACATCATGTATAGAGCAGTTAAATGACAAAGCTTTTGAGATGAATTTGTTGCTAAGGTTGGTAAGTCAGTGACTATTTGTTGATATTGCTGGAAGAGAAGCTATGTTGTGTTGGAGAATATAGTAGGAAAACTATTAAAACAATTCTCATTATCCTTAATAATTACTTGTGAACTTGAATTAGCTTCTTCAAGTTCTTTATTAAATTCTTTTCATCAAATAATTATCAAGAGCATGAACCATAAAGACATAAAAGACAGAGGACACAAAATATAGGCTCAAAGCTAAGGCAGAACCCATCCAAAAGGGGAAAACCCATAAATAATCTGTTCTCTTCTTATAGAATCAATTCAAATGAGAAATCCAAGACCCTAAGACCAAAGTCAAGACCTCCTCCAAGCACCAAGTTAGCCCTCCAAGTAATGCTTCCTCAAACAAGTTCAAGTCAACAAGGTCAAGGAAAGTCAAACTTCAAAGATTCTGCTTCAGTCAAACTTTTCGGTCCTGCAATCGCTGCAACTACCCTATTTTCTTTGCATGTGACACCCTTCCAAGAGATCTCCTTTAGTGAGTGGAAGTCCATTTAAGTCAAACCATTCATATCTGCTTCAAACAAGGTTTCGACCTTCACTTTAGATCTGCAACTTCGAACTTGCATTTTTCGTCCTCTCAATAGTTGCAGAAATCCTAATCTTTGCACATGTGAGAGAATCCAAGCATAAAATCAAATCTTTCTTCCTTTTCTTGATTTCTTCTTGCTTCCTTGACCTTCGCTCTTGCTTCCTCCTTCTTCCTTGCTTCAGATCAAATTTGTCTCTTGTGCAAATCGAATGTGTCAAATGAGGTTGAAGCTGCTTGTATATATATGCCTTTCATGAGGTCGAATAGCCTCTTCTAGGCCGAATTTTCACAGTTAGGGCCGACTTGATCTAGGAGGTCTTCTTGACTATCTAGACTAAAAAATATTATCTTTTACATGTTACAACTTGCCCAATAGGGTCTTATACAAATGATCAAAACTCTTTTGACTCGAGAAAAATATTCTTTTCACTAGAAAAACCATAGGAGCATGAAATGCATGCTTGACCTTGATGACCAATACAAATAGAGCATGAAACCCATGCTTAAAAATATTATTTTCCTTTCTTCTTTTGCTTGTAACGTAAGATATATATAATGACATGAGTACAATGACAATTATGAAGACCGAAACTAGTTACATTTTCCAACAAGTTGCAATATGATTATTGATTTGATTGAGAACTAAGTGGATTCAGTGTTTGACCATGGTGATGTATTGAGCAGAGGGCTTGCTGGATAACTTGAATAGAGACAATGCAAATTATTGTTTCTGTTGATGTATTTATTAGGGTTTGATAGAATTTGTTAGCGTGTGGGCAACTGATAAATGTCAGAGTTTGCAAGGTTGATGAAAGAAAGCTAATATGATTTGAGCAGAGGCTTACTCAATTCTACATAACCTTGTGACAAAGCTTCTTGATAGTGATACTTGCTCTCATAACAATGCTACTTTAACAAAGGTATATGTGTTGTGTGACAGTGACACATTGGCAGTGAATTGGAGTTCATGCTATGTGTTTTGTTTCAGTCTTCAGGACAACTTCAGAGATCATTCATCTTCAACGCTAAGTAAGAGACAAGGAGGCATAAGGTTTTCATGCTACATTAGTTAAGGGGCTTGGGATCAAGTGTTGACTTTGTTATAACATCTACAATAAGTAACAATGACATGAAGCAATTGTGGAATGACAAGAATGAAGTGTATTGCAACAACAATGGATGAGTGGTTGATTGGTTGATTGCAAGGGAGACTGGAGACTCGTACAAACATGGGTCTGCAAACATCGTCAGACCTAGGCAGCAATTGCATACTTCAAGCCTTGCTGGTAAAACCCCTAGGAGTATTCTACTTCCTTCCAGTCCTGATTGGTAAATTTGTATGTAACCATACATAATGAAGCTTTTGTTGAGAGAAATCCTCTGTGCACTGTTTTTGTGATGTGACACTGTTTCGTATTTGTTTTAATGGTTTGGTAAGTTAAAGAACATAATCAATTGTAAAATTAAAGGAAACATTCACTCCCCTCTCAGTATTTCCAACAAGGAAATGGCTGAGAAGTTTGAGAAAAACTTCACCATGGTATCTTTCATTTCTGGAACCATCACAAGAGGTGTTTGGTTTGTGGATAGTCGAGCATCTTGTCATATGACAGCATCTTGGGACATCTCCACCAACATGACCAGAGGGCCCAAAAATGTACATGTGGAGTTTGGTGACAGGGCCAAGTATGCAGTCGAGGGCACTGGGAGTGTTGAGTTCCAAATGAACTCAAGTGGCATCATGGAGGTGAATGAGGTGTTATCTGTATTGGGTTTGGAGAAGAATCTCATTTCAGTTTTGGCCACGGAAGGCAAAGGACTCGAGGTCAGCTTTACAGTAGGTGAAGTGGCAGTTGGGCCGAAAGGGACCGATTTTAGCAACAAGCGGGTGATTTGTAGAAGGGAGAGAGATATCTATTTGTTGAGAGGACAATTGGTGAAGGCTCTCATACATGAGAGTGACAACCAGAGCAAGATTTGGCATAGGAGGATGGGGCACCTACACTACAGAGCTCTTCCTATGGTGCAGAGGATGGTCACTAGGTTTTCAGAGATCCGGGTGGAGCAACAATGGAGTGTGTAAATTGTTGAGAAATCTAGGGCATACTGTTAGGGTATTTAAAATTTGATTTCTCTTTTACTCTTGACATTTTCTTGTGAGTTATATTAGAGCATTAGCATTATTAGCCAATTTTGTTCATCATCAAGACAAATGCCAATAAGAAGATCAAGACACAAACACAAACACAAGAACACCATATGTAGGTTGCTAGCCAAGGCCAAAACCTCTCCTAGAGAGGAAAACCCACAAAATCTCTTCTTATAGAATATGTTGAATGAATACTTCCTAGACCATGAACTTGACCTTGACCAAACCCTAAGTGATGAGCCAACCGAATCCCGAAAGATGTCTTTGCAAAAACTAGATTGAGGAAACCTTAGTTCCTTGTTCAAACTTTCACGTGTGAGCACCAAAGACAAAATTTTTCTTCCTTCCATAGATTCGTTAGCCTCCCAAGAATTCACTCTTCTTCCCACACAAATTCGCTAGATCAGACCCTTTTCTTCTTCGATAGAATCAGAGATAACTAATCTTTTACTGTCAACAAGAGATGACTGTCATAACATCGTGACCTGGTTCTGGATTGCTATCTCTTCAAAGTCAATAAACCTTTGCTTCTCTGCTGGCCACTTTGATATGCTCAAGTTTCATTGAGCTGACTGTTATAGGTGCAACAATATTCCAAAAAATCTTCTTCAAAAAAAAGTTAACTTGTAATGCTTGTCAACAATCCAAAATTACCTTATACTTATGGTGTCACTGTCACAATAATGTGACCTTAGCTACTGCTCGTGACTTTCCTTATCTCTAAATGTGGCCAAAGTGAATTATTGGATCCTTGAATTAGTACTTCCAAGATCGAGCCAATGATTCCAACACAGGACTTCTAGAATGATTCACTGCTATTTCAAAAATCGATGTACCTTATTAATGTTACCACAGGTCGACTTACTGACTTTTGGTGGGATTGAACTGTATTTATATATATATGTGCCAATCTTATCATTGTTGATTACAAAAATCCTTTCACACTTATCCAAGTCAACAAGTTTTGAGAAATGGTGGCTATCCTTTCAAGATATGGCTGGAGCAACTCGATCTAGGACTCCTTTGAAGAATATACTTGTAGCCAATCTTGCAGAAGATCTCGGCTCGTCCCTATGACAATAGCCTTTTATTCGTATCCTTTAGAGTTTCTTGAGTTCCCACAGATATGCTTTAGTATCTCGATCTTACTTATTTGAGCGATTGAATATAGGTGGAGAGAATGGATCTTGCTTCTCCTTTGGATGTACAAGGGACTATATTTAGATGATAGGCCTAATGTGCCTTCTTCCTTATACACAAAAACGTAATAGGAGTCTCGACTCCTTGTCTTTGAATTTTGAAAAGTGTTTATGCTAAGAGAAGAACTAGGCTCCATTTCTAACTTTACTTGCATGCTAATTATGCTCAAAATTTTGATGAAGAGTGACTCAGACCTCATGCTTAGGTAAAGATAATATTTTTGATAGTGAGACTATGCTTCAAAATATTTCTTCAACAAAAATCGATCTTGGATGAATCATTTGCATAGGTGAAGGGAGATAATTTCAATGCTTCTTCTAGGGCATACAAATGATATGTATTCACAAAACCATATCATAGAAATTTTGGACTACGTACAAAATATTTGTCTTCTAGGGCTGATATGGTTGTTAATAGGAAGACCTTGAATGACTTGCCAAAATGAGAACAATTCCTTCACAAAACTTTGGTGAATTCACTGATCAACAATGAATATAATGTACATACCAGAGTTGTGAAGTTGCTTCAGAAATTCGGTGATTTGGATGAAAGATGCAGATCTGGAGGTCTCCCTTTTAACCTTTGTTATAATGTCAAGAGGTGCGACCTCTCATACGCTGCTAGATAAATCCTTTAACCCTTAACAACAATGCTCCTTATGCCTTCACTTTGCTAACGTAGGTCTGCGGCCTTGATGCAGAGATTAGGGCTAGATAATGGTGTCAAAAAGCCTCGATCTGCTTGCTAATGAGTGCGGCAAGGAGAGGGCTATTAGATTAGCCTTTAAATTTCCTTGAACAGGGTTGAAATGTCTTCAAAGTGCTCTTGATACTCTTACAATGCTTGCGGCCTTACTTTTGCAATTAGGGTTGCGCAGAACTTTGATTTTATTTTCCTCCATAAATTCGGTCTATGGTAGATGATGATGTAACACCAAATTGATCTTCTTATTGCCCTTAGTTCAAATCCCTGGCTCTGATTCCACGTTGAGAAATTTAGGGCATACTGTTAGGATATTTAAAATTTGATTTCTTTGTTATTCTTGACATTTTCTTGTGAGTTATATTAGAGCATTAGCATTATTATCCAATTCTATCCATCATCAAGACAAATGCCAATAAGAAGATTAAGACACAAACACAAGAACACCAGATGTAGGTTGCTAGCTAGGGCCAAAACCTCTCCTAGAGAGGAAAACCCACGAAATCTTTTGTTATAGAATCTATTGAATGAAGACTTCCTAGACCATGACCTTGACCTTGACCAAACCCCAAGTGATGAGCCAGCTGAATCCCAAACTATGTCTCTGCAAAAACTCACATGTGTGAGCACCAAAGACAAAATTTTGCTTCCTTCCATAGATTCACTGGCCTCCCAAGAATTCGCACTTCTTCCCACACAAATTCGCTGGATCAAAACCTTTTCTTCTTCAATAGAATCAGAGATAACTTGTAGTTCGATGTGTGTCTCAAATGAAGTGAGGTTATTCTTTTTATCGGCCTCCATGAGGGCAAATTAGGCCGCTCCTGGCCGACTCATCACTTGGAGGCTTCTAGACATGACATATTACATTACATATTTTTCCTTCTTGTTACATGGGCCCTCCAAGGGCTAGTACATCATGACCTTGACTCTTGACTTGACAACACGACCCCTAGAGCACACAATGGGTGCTTTGACCTAGGACCACAATATAATGGGCAAGAAACCCATTTTAATAAAATAATTCATTAGGGGATTTTTGAGGTCTAAAATGGGCCTTCGACGAAAAATGTACAGCCAAAATAAACTTTATAAGAACCAATAGGATTCAAGATGATGATGTCAACCATGGGGGATGATTCACCATTTTTGGAGTAAAAAAGTACAAAGATTAAAAAATAATAAAATAATAAAACTACTTTTTCAACTCGTATTTTCAACTTATCTCCCTAAGTTTTTTACTCAAATTTCGAGTGGGACTACTTGTTGGATACAAAATTTAATTCCTCATCCAAGGAATACCCATGTTGCATACTCTCGATGGACCTTGCTACACGAAAAATGAGAAATACATAAAAAAATGTGATTGCAATCACGTTTTTCATGTATTTCTCATTTTTCATGTAGCAGGGTCCATCGAAAGTATGAAACAGGGTACCCTTTGGATCAGGAATCAAATTTTGCATTCAACGAGGGTTTCTGCTCGAAATTTGAGTAAACCCATATGGAGATAAGTTGAAAACACGAGTTGAAAAAATAGTTTTGTCTTTTTTCCTTCTAAAAGTTGATGATGTAATCTAATCTTATTTTATTATTTCCACTATTATTTTATAATTTCCTTAGGAGGCCCATTTTAGACCTCAAAAATCCCCTAATGTTTCTCTTTACAAATAATTTTTCTTTCCTTTTTTTTGAAAAGTACATCAATAATTAAATCTAGTCATGACTCAAGAACAATGAAGACTGGCACTAGTTACCTTTCAACATAAAGGGTGTGTGCTTGGCAAGCAACCCAAAGTGGCGTATCCTCATAGCGACACCAGGTCCAAGGGTGTGTTAGACTTGGTGCCTTCAACTATTTTTGGTCCTATGTCTTTGACGTCGATCACAGGGTCCTTATACTTAATGATGTTCATAGATGATTATTCCAAGAAAACGTTGATCTACTCCTTGAAGACCAAGGATGAGGTCTTAGATCGGTTTTAGGAGTTCAAAGCTCTTGCGGAAAACCAGATTGGGAAGAAGATTAAGGTGTTGAGAACGGATAATGGCGACGAGTATATCTCCAATGAGTTCTAGGATTTTTGCAGGGAAACAGGGATTAAAAAGGAGCTCACAGTACCTTACAACCCTTAGCAGAATGAGGTTTCCGAGAGGAAAAATAGGACCATCATGGAGGTAGCGAGGGCAATGATCTATGATCGGGAGTTACTTATGTTTTGTGTGGGTGGACGCCTGCAATACAACTGTGTACATGCAAAACAGGAGTCCTCATAGGGTATTGAAGGATGTGACTCTTGAGGAGTTGTTTACAGGAGTGAAACCGAATGTGAGCCACTTGCACATATTCGGTAATCTACTATATGCCCATATTCCTATAGAAAAAAGGAATAAACTGGAGCCTTTGTTTGAGAGGGGCATATTTGCAGGCTGTAGTGAGGTATGAAAGGCCTACTGAGTCTACATTCCAAGACAAAGGAAGGTGATCCTGAATCAAAATGTTAGATTTGATGAGGGCAGGACCCTTAGGAGGTCTCATGAGAAGGGGCCGACAACAATAGAAGATCAAGAGCGAGAGGTGCCTCTGCCTGAGCAGGGACTGGCAGCAAGGACACAGTCAACAGATTTGGAGGAGTTATATATTCCTTCGAGCTCTACCAGGAGGAGGCCAAGATGGGCCTAGCAAACCTTGAGGGATGTTGAGGAGCATGTGGAGGCTCCTAGCAACACTTTCAAGAAGAGCAGACCATCGATGAGATTTTCCAGTTATTTGGCACTGACGAGTAGCGTCAACAAATATGAGCTTTCCACTTTTGAGGAGGCTATAAATGAACAAGTCTGATGAGATAGCATGATAGTGTTGAAGAATCTAGGGCAATTAGGTGTAGAGTGATTCTTCGAGACTAGATAACAATTTGTGAATTCTTTTTACAATTTGTCTTTGTTAGCTTAATCTTCTTGTTCTCTTATTAATGCATGTGTGTGTGCTTCATCAAACTACTATCAAAACATAAAACATGAACACAAGATGTTGGCTTTCTGCCGGGGCCAAAACCTCTCTTGTCTTGGGAGGAAAACCCTTTGGTAAGTTTTCTCTTATTGAAGCTTCTTTCTTGATCAATGCCAAACCCTAGACCCCTAACTAGAATGTCCTCCAAGCACAATTCAAGTCCTTCCTCCTTTCTGCACTTTGTTCCCCGACACTTAGTCTTCCATCTCCCAACACTTTGCTTCCTGACACTTCGTCCTTCTTCCTTTGATATTTGTCTAGAGATAGACCTTGCTTATGTGAGCTTCTTGATGAGATATGCTTCTTCTTTACTTAGAGATGATCTTCACTTATGAAGAGACCCTTCCATTAATCCAACAAGGTTCTTCTTGAGATAGGTCTGCACACTGATGTAACTGAACAACATTCCTATTTTTTCCACGTGTGATAGGAACCCTAGAGAATTAGGGTCCTTTTCCTTTGTTAGAGAGAGGGACTCCTTCAATAGGCTTGGGAGGCCTTGTAGACTTTATTTCTCACCCAAACAATGATAATTCATGGATTGTTCTCTTGCTACTGTTATGCCGCAGACTTGCTCTCCTTTTCTTCGCACGTATGACTGTTTCTAGCCCTAGAAACAATCCTCTTCACTTCAGTCTTCTTCCTCCTTTCTTTGCTTGTCTTGGAGACCCTTAGACTTGCCTTTTCTTTCACTTTCCTCAACTTCTACCTTCGCTGATTTCAGAGCTTGCTTATTGACGTTGAGGAGTGGACAACCTCTATATAAAGAGGACTGTCCCTCCTTTAGGCCAACTTGAGGCCGACTTGCTGTGCTTAGGTCGACTTGACTATTTCTTCATTATTTTGCTGCTTGAAGGCTTTCATTGCAAGGAGATGACTTTGACTTTGCTTGGAGGTATTCCTTTGAACTTTATACGATTTTATACATAGTGTAACATGCCCTTAAGGTCATCAACATTTTCTTTTGACTATTTGACTCACCTATAGCACTTTAACATGTGCTAGACCTATTTCAATGAGCAAGAAACTCATTGACATATATTATAAAAATAATATTTCTTTTCTTGAATAAATGCAAATATCAAAAGTACATTTATGAAGACCGAACCTAGTTACATTTCCTTCAACACTCCCTCTTAACTAGGGAGGTATTCATAGAACATTACAAGGTGTTTGGCATAAGAGAAACCGGGTAGGTGCAAAGGATGATGAATTCGGGCTTCATCTGCTGGGGACGACGAGCACATGGTTTCTTCTGGACATAGCCTTCTATAGCAACAACCTGTCCCAGAAGGATATCTTCACGGCCGTCGGATGGCTTCCTGCCCCCAAAAACATGAACGCCATAGAGGAAGTTTTTAGGGTAGCCAAAGCCCAATCGCTCATTGCTCTCTGTGCAACGGTGCTCGGTTACGGGTTCACCGTGGCTCTTATTGACCGCATAGGGAGATTCGCCATTCAGCTCATGGGGTTCTTCTTCATGACGGTTTTCATGTTCTCTCTTGCAATTCCATACCACCATTGGCGATCGGGGCACCCTATAGGCTTCGTGGTCATGTACTAGCTTACTTTTTTCTTCTCAAATTTCGGACCAAATAGCACCACTTTCGTTGTGCCCGCCGAGATCTTTCCGGCTAGATTGCGCTCGACATGCCATGGCATTTCAGCGGCAGCTGGCAAGGCGGGAGCCATCGTGGGAGGCTTTGGGTTCGTCTATGCTGCAGAGAGCACGCATGCTAATGAGGTCGACCCAGGTTACTCCAAGGGAATAGGAACAAAGCATGCTCAGCTGCTCCTCGCGATTAACTGCGCCTTGGGCTTTTTCTTCACATTTCTAGCGCCGGAGTCGAAGGGCAGGTCGCTCGAGGAGATCTCCGGCGAAAACGAAGACAGTGATCAGGATGAGGAACAACAGGCTCGATCCAATAGTTTCAGTCGCAATCGTAGAAGCGCGGTTGTGAGCATGGAATGACCTTTAAAGAGAAAAAAAAAATTAAAGGTCATTCCATGCTCACAGCCGCGCTTCTACGATTGCGACTAAAACTATTGGATCGAGCTTGTTGTTCCTCATCCTGATCACTGTCTTCGTTTTCGTCGGAGATCTCCTCGAGTGACTTGCCCTTCGTCTCTGGAACTAGAAATGTGAAGAAAAAGCCCAAGGCGCAGATAATCGCGAGGAGCAGCAGAGCATGCTTTGTTCCTATTCACTTGGAGTAACCTGGGTCGACCTCATTAGCATGCGTGCTCTCCGCAGCATAGACGAACCCGAAGGCTCCCACGATGGCTCCCGCCTTGCCAGCTGCCGCTGAAATGCCATGGCATGTCGAGCGCAATCTAGCTGGAAAGATCTCGGCGCGCACGACGAAAATGGTGCTATTTGGTTCGAAATTTGAGAAGAAAAAAGTAAGCGAGGACATGATCACGAAGCCTATAGGGTGCCCCGATCGCCAATGGTGGTATGGAATTGCAAGAGCGAACATGAAAACCGTCATGAAGAAGAACCCCATGAGCTGAATGGCGAATCTCTCTATGCGGTCAATGAGAGCCACGGTGAACCAGTAGCCGCGCACCGTTGCGCAGAGAGCAATGAGCGATTGGGCTTTGGCTACCCTGAAAACTTCCTCTATGGCGTTCATGTTTTTGGGGGCAGGAAGCCATCCGACGGCCGTGAAGATATCCTTCTGGGGCAGGTTGTTGTTGTAGAAGGCTATGTCCAGAAGAAACCATGTGCTCGTCGTCCCCAGCAGATGAAGCCCGAATTCATCATCCTTTGCACCTACCCGGTTTCTCTTATGCCAAACACCTTGTAATGTTCTATGAATACCTCCCTAGTTAAGAGGGAGTGTTGAAGGAAATGTAACTAGGTTCGGTCTTCATAGATGTACTTTTGATATTTGCATTTATTCAAGAAAAGAAATATTATTTTTATAATATATGTGAATGAGTTTCTTGCTCATTGAAATAGGTCTAGCACATGTTAAAGTGCTATAGGTGAGTCAAATAGTCAAAAGAAAATGTTGATGACCTTAAGGGCATGTTACACTATGTATAAAATGGTATAAAGTTCAAAGGAATACCTCCAAGCAAAGTCAAAGTCATCTCCTTGCAATGAAAGCCTTCAAGCAGCAAAATAATGAAGAAATAGTCAAGTCGGCCTAAGGACAGCAAGTTGGCCTCAAGTTGGCCTAAAGGAGGGACAATCCTCTTTATATAGAGGTTGTCTACTCCTCAACGTCAATAAGCAAGCTCTGAAATCAACGAAGGTAAAAGTTGAGGAAAGTGAAAGAAAAGGCAAGTCTAAGGGTCTCCAAGACAAGCGAAGAAAGGAGGAAGAAGACCGAAGTGAAGAGGATTGTTTCTAGGGCTAGAAACAGTCATACGTGCGAAGAAAAGGAGAGCAAGTCTGCGGCATAACAGTAGCTAGAGAACAATCCATGAATTATCATTGTTTGGGTGAGAAATAAAGTCTACAAGGCCTCCCAAGCCTATTGAAGGAGTCCCTCTCTCTAACAAAGGAAAAGGACCCTAATTCTCTAGGGTTCCTACCACACGTGGAAAAAATAGGAATTTTGTTTAGTTACATCAGTTTGCAGGCCTATCTCAAGAAGAACCTTGTTGGATTAATGGAAGCTCACATAAGCAAGGTCTATCTCTAGACAAATATCAAAGGAAGAAGGACGAAGTGTCAGGAAGCAAAGTGTTGGGAGATGGAAGACTAAGTGTCGGGGAACAAAGTGCAGAAAGGAGGAAGGACTTGAATTGTGCTTGAAGGACATTCTAGTTAGGGGTCTAGGGTTTGGCATTGATCAAAAAAGAAGCTTCAATAAGAGAAAACTTACCAAAGGGTTTTCCTCCCAAGACAAGAGAGGTTTTGGCCCTGGCAGAGAGCCAACATCTTGTGTTCATGTTTTATGTTTTGATAGCAGTTTGATGAAGCACACACACATGCATTAATAAGAGAACAAGAAGATTAAGCTAACAAAGACAGATTGTAAAAAGAATTCACAAATTGTTATCTAGTCCCGAAGAATCACTTCACACCTAATTGCCCTAGATTCTTCAACACTATCATGGTATCTCATTAGACTTGTTCATCTATAGCCTCCTCAAAAGTGGAAAGCTCATATTCGTTGATGCTACTCGTCAGTGCCAAATGACTGGAAAATCTCATCGATGGTCTGCTCTTCTTGAAAGTGTTGTTAGGAGCCTCCACATGCTCCTCAGCATCCCTCAAGGTTTGCTAGGCCCATCTTGGCCTCCTCCTGGTAGAGCTTGAAGGAATATATAACTCCTCCAAATCTGTTGACTGTGTCCTTGCTGCCAGTCCTTGCTCAGGCAGAGGCGCCTCTCGCTCTTGATCTTCTATTGTTGTCGGCTCCTCATGAGACCTCCTAAGGGTCCTGCCCTCATCAAATCTAACATTTCGATTCAGGATCACCTGCCTTTGTCTTGGAATGTAGACTCAGTAGGCCTTTCATACCTCATTACAGCCTGCAAATATGCCCCTCTCAAACAAAGGCTCCAGTTTATTCCTTTTTTCTATAGGAATATGGGCATATAGTAGATTACCGAATATGTGCAAGTGGCTCACATTCGGTTTCACTCCTGTAAACAACTCCTCAAGAGTCACATCCTTCAATACCCTATGAGGACTCCTGTTTTGCATGTACACAGTTGTATTGCAGGCGTCCACCCACACAAAACATAAGTAACTCCCAATCATAGATCATTGCCCTCGCTACCTCCATGATGGTCCTATTTTTCCTCTCGGAAACCCCATTCTGCTAAGGGTTGTAAGGTACTGTGTGCTCCTTTTTAATCCCTGCTTCCCTGCAAAAATCCTAGAACTCATTGGAGATATACTCGTCGCCATTATCCGTTCTCAACACCTTAATCTTCTTCCCAGTTTGGTTTTTCGCAAGAGCTTTGAACTCCTAAAACCGATCTAAGACCTCATCCTTGGTCTTCAAGGAGTAGATCCACGTTTTCTTGGAATAATCATCTATGAACATCATTAAGTATAAGGACCCTGTGATCGACGTCAAAGACATAGGACCACAAATAGTTGAAGGCACCAAGTCTAACACACCCTTGGACCTGGTGTCGCTATGAAGATATGCCACTTTGGCTTGCTTGCCAAGCACACACCCTTTATGTTGAAAGGTAACTAGTGCCAGTCTTCATTGTTCTTGAGTCATGACTAGATGTAATTATTGATGTACTTGTCAAAAAAAAGGAAAGAAAAATTATTTGTAAAGAGAAACATTAGGGGATTTTTGAGGTCTAAAATGGGCCTCCTAAGGAAATTATAAAATAATAGTGGAAATAATAAAATAAGATTAGATTACATCATCAAATTTTAGAAGGAAAAAAGACAATTATTTTTTCAACTCGTATTTTCAACTTATCTCCATATGGGTTTACTCAAATTTCGAGCAGAAACCCTCGTTGAATGCAAAATTTGATTCCTCATCCAAAGGTTACCCATGTTTCATACTTTCAATGGACCCTGCTACATGAAAAATGAGAAATACATGAAAAACGTGATTGCAATCACATTTTTTCATGTATTTCTCATTTTTCGTGTAGCAGGGTCCATCGAGAGTATGCAACATGGGTATTCCTTGGATGAGGAATTAAATTTTATATCCAACAAGTAGTCCCGCTCGAAATTTGATTAAAAACTTAGGGAGATAAGTTGAAAATACGAGTTGAAAAAGTAGTTTAATTATTTTATTATTTTTTAATCTTTGTACTTTTTTACTCCAAAAATGGTGAGTCATCCCCCATGGTTGACATCATCATCTTGAATCCTATTGGTTCTTATAAAGTTTATTTTGGCTGTACATTTTTCGTAGGAGGCCCATTTTAGACCTCAAAAATCCCCTAATGAATTATTTTATTAAAATGGGTTTCTTGCCCATTATATTGTGGTCCTAGGTCAAAGCACCCATTGTGTGCTCTAGGGGTCTTGTTGTCAAGTCAAGAGTCAAGGTCATGATGTACTAGCCCTTGGTGGGCCCATGTAACAAGAAGGAAAAATATGTAATGTAATATGTCATGTCTAGAAGCCTCCAAGTGATGAGTCGGCCAGGAGGGGCCTAATTTGCCCTCACGGAGGCCTATAAAAAGAATAACCTCACTTCATTTGAGACACACATCGAACTACAAGTTATCTCTGATTCTATTGAAGAAGAAAAGGTTTTGATCCAGCGAATTTGTGTGGGAAGAAGAGCGAATTCTTGGGAGGCCAGTGAATCTATGGAAGGAAGCAAAATTTTGTCTTTGGTGCTCACACATGTGAGTTTTTGCAAAAACATAGTTTAAGATTCAGCTGGCTCATCACTTGGGGTTTGGTCAAGGTCAAGGTCATGGTCTAGGAAGTCTTCATTCAATAGATTCTATAAGAAGAGATTTCGTGGGTTTTCCTCTCTAGGAGAGGTTTTGGCCCTAGCTAGCAACCTACATCTGGGGGTTCTTGTGTTTGTGTCTTAATCTTCTTATTGGCATTTGTCTTGATGATGGACAGAATTGGATAATAATGCTAATGCTCTAATATAACTCACAAGAAAATGTCAAGAATAACAAAGAAATCAAATTTTAAATATCCTAACAGTATGCCCTAAATTTCTCAATGTGGAATCAGAGCTAGGGATTTGAACTAAGGGCAATAAGAAGATCAATTTGGTGTTACATCATCATCTACCATAGACCGAATTTTTGGAGGCAAATAAAATCAAAGTTCTGCGCAACCCTAATTGCAAAAGTAAGGCCGCAAGCATTGTAAGAGTATCAAGAGCACTTTGAAGACATTTCAACCCTGTTCAAGGAAATTTAAAGGCTAATCTAATAGCCCTCTCCTTGCCGCACTCATTAGCAAGCAAATTGAGGCTTTTTGACACCATTATCTAGCCCTAATCTCTGCATCAAGGCCGCAGACCTACGTTAGCAAAGTGAAGGCATAAGGAGCATTGTTGTTAAGGGTTAAAGGATTTATCTAGCAGCATATGAGAGGTCGCACCTCTTGACATTAGAACGAAGGTTAAAAGGGAGACCTCCAGATCTGCATCTTTCATCCAAATCACCGAATTTCTGAAGCAACTTCACAACTCTAGTATGTACATTATATTCATTGTTGATCAGTGAATTCACCAAAGTTTTGTGAAGGAATTGTTCTCATTTTGGCAAGTCATTTAAGGTCTTCCTATTAACAACCATATCAGCCCTAGAAGACAAATATTTTGTACGTAGTCCAAAATTTCTATGATATGGTTTTGTGAATACATATCATTTGTATGCCCTAGAAGAAGCATTGAAATTATCTCCCTTCACCTATGCAAATGATTCATCCAAGATTGATTTTTGTTGAAGAAATATTTTGAAGCATAGTCTCACTATCAAAAATATTATCTTTACCTAAGCATGAGGTCTGAGTCACTCTTCATCAAAATTTTGAGCATAATTAGCATGCAAGTAAAGTTAGAAATGGAGCCTAGTTCTTCTCTTAGCATAAACACTTTTCAAAATTCAAAGACAAGGAGTCGAGACTCCTATTACGTTTTTGTGTATAAGGAAGAAGGCACATTAGGCCTATCATCTAAATATAGTCCCTTGTACATCCAAAGGAGAAGCAAGATCCATTCTCTCCACCTATATTCAATCGCTCAAATAATTAAGATCGAGATACTAAAGCATATCTGTGGGAACTCAAGAAACTCTAAAGGATACGAATAAAAGGCTATTGTCATAGGGACGAGCCGAGATCTTCTGCAAGATTGGCTACAAGTATATTCTTCAAAGGAGTCCTAGATCGAGTTGCTCCAGCCATATCTTGAAAGGATAGCCACCATTGCTCAAAACTTGTTGACTTGGATAAGTGTGAAAAGATTTTTGTAATCAACAATGATAAGATTGGCACATATATATATAAATACAGTTCAATCCCACCAAAAGTCAGTAAGTCGACCTGTGGTAACATTAATAAGGTACATCGATTTTTGAAATAGCAGTGAATCATTCTAGAAGTCCTGTGTTGGAATCATTGGCTTGATCTTGGAAGTACTAATTCAAGGATCCAATAATTCACTTTGGCCACATTTAGAGATAAGGAAAGTCACGAGCAGTAGCTAAGGTCACATTATTGTGACAGTGACACTATAAGTATAAGGTAATTTTGGATTGTTGACAAGCATTACAAGTCAACTTTTTTTTGAAGAAGATTTTTTGGAATATTGTTGCACCTATAACAGTCAGCTCAATGAAACTTGAGCATATCAAAGTGGCCAGCAGAGAAGCAAAGGTTTATTGACTTTGAAGAGATAGCAATCCAGAACCAGGTCACGATGTTATGACAATCATCTCTTGTTGACAGTAAAAGATTAGTTATCTCTGATTCTATCGAAGAAGAAAAGGGTCTGATCTAGCGAATTTGTGTGGGAAGAAGAGTGAATTCTTGGGAGGCTAACGAATCTATGGAAGGAAGAAAATTTTTGTCTTTGGTGCTCACACGTGAAAGTTTGAACAAGGAACTAAGGTTTCCTCAATCTAGTTTTTGCAAAGACATCTTTTGGGATTTGTTTGGCTCATCACTTAGGGTTTGGTCAAGGTCAAGTTCATGGTCTAGGAAGTATTCATTCAACATATTCTATAAGAAGAGATTTTGTGGGTTTTCCTCTCTAGGAGAGGTTCTGGCCTTGGCTAGCAACCTACATATGGTGTTCTTGTGTTTGTGTCTGTGTCTTGATCTTCTTATTGGCATTTGTCTTGATGATGAACAAAATTGGCTAATAATGCTAATGCTCTAATATAACTCACAAAAAAATGTCAAGAATAAAAGAGAAATCAAATTTTAAATACCCTAACAGTATGCCCTAGATTTCTCAACAATTTACACACTCCATCTTGCTCCACCCGGATCTCTGAAAACCTAGTGACCATCCTCTGCACCATAGGAAGAGCTCTGTAGTGTAGGTGCCCCATCCTCCTATGCCAAATCTTGCTCTGGTTGTCACTCTCATGTATGAGAGCCTTCACCAATTGTCCTCTCAACAAATAGATATCTCTCTCCCTTTTACAAATCACCCGCTTGTTGCTAAAATCGGTCCCTTTCGGCCCAACTGCCACTTCACCTCCTGTAAAGCTGACCTCGAGTCCTTTGTCTTCCGTGGCCAAAACTGAAATGAGATTCTTCTCCAAACCCAATACAGATAACACCTCGTTCACCTCCATGATGCCACTTGAGTTCATTTGGAACTCGACACTCCCAGTGCCCTCGACTGCATAGTTGGCCCTGTCACCAAGCTCCACATGTACATTTTTGGGCCCTCTGGTCATGTTGGTGAAGATGTCCCAAGATGCTGTCATATGACAAGATGCTCGACTGTCCACAAACCAAACACCTCTTGTGATGGTTCCAGAAATGAAAGATACCATGGTGAAGTTTTTCTCAAACTTCTCAGCCATTTCCTTGTTGGAAATAGTGAGAGGGGAGTGAATGTTTCCTTTAATTTTACAATTGATTATGTTCTTTAACTTACCAAATCATTAAAACAAATACGAAACAGTGTCACATCACAAAAATAGTGCACAGAGGATTTCTCTCAACAAAAGCTTCATTATGTATGGTTACATACAAATTTACCAATCAGGACTGGAAGGAAGTAGAATACTCCTAGGGGTTTTACCAGCAAGGCTGGAAGTAAGCAATTGCTCCCTAACTCTGACGATGTTTGCAGACCCAAGTTTGTACGAGTCTCCAGTCTCCCTTGCAATCAACCAATCAACCACTCATCCATTGGTGTTGCAATACACTTCATTATTGTCATTCCACAATTGCTTCATGCCATTGTTACTTATTGTAGGTGTTATAACAAAGTCAACACTTGATCCCAAGCCCCTTAACTAATGTAGCATGAAGACCTTATGCCTCCTTGTCCCTTACTTAGCGTTGAAGATGAATGGTCTCTGAAGTGTGTCCTGAAGACTGAAACAAAACACATAGCATGAACTCCAATTCACTGCCAATGTGTCACTGTCACACAACACATATACCTTTGTAATTGCAAGTTCTTATGATTTCTCGAGTGAATGCTTGTGTGGTAGTTAGAGCTAGTCGTCTCTCTAGACATTTGCATCTTTATTTATGTCTAGAATGTATAAGGAGTAGCTAGGCCAAATATGGCCTAGCCTTGTATTTATGTCTATAATGTATGGAGAGGAAGCTAGGCCAAATATGGCCTTGATTCACACTTATTTTGTTCTCAAAATTGTTTTGTTTCATTTGAGCAACATAGAAAGATTGCTGAGAGGTTTCACACGCTTTGTGTTCAATCTAATATCTATAACTATTAATATTAGTGAACATTTACCAACACATTTTTAATTTATATATGAACGCTAACTTTACATAAAAAGTATAGGTACCTATTGTGTTTAAAAACATCTAATTATTAAATGAAATTGTCGAAAGAAATTGAGAGGTTTCACACGCTTTGTGTTCAATCTAATATCTATAACTATTAATATTAGTGAACATTTACCAACACATTTTTAATTTATATATGAATGCTAACTTTACATAAAAAGTATAGGTACCTATTGTGTTTAAAAACGACATCTAATTATTAAATGAAATTGTCGAAAGAAATTGTCGCAAGCTGGTCAGACCGGTCACCAACTGCACCTTCAATGAATCTATTAGTTTACAAAGCGCCAAATACATCAGTCACCAACTACACTTTCAACGAATCCATGAGATTACAAGAGACAAATACATACATATACAACAGTGTTACGGATTTCATAGCATTGTTCATCACAGTAAATTAAGTAGTTTATTAAGTGGTTGAAGCATTCATTTATATCCATTGAGGTAGAAATAGCATAAAGCACTAAAATATGGAAGTATTCCTAGCCCGTACAAACTGTAGCGAGTCTAATTCACCTTGGAAGGTCATTCCATGTATTCATTGAACCTTGATGTTTGATTTTCTCACGATCCCATATCCTGGGGTTATTTGGGACTTTGATGCACTTCAGAAATATGCGCATGTTGTTGAAAATAATACTGAGAGGGGGGGGGGTGAATCAGTATTATCTAGT
>APFE031246342.1:89329-159875 GCA_000404065.3 Pinus taeda
CAACTCAATACTAGGGATCAACACGTCTGTCGAGATGGCATGGTCCAAAAACCATAGGTTCAAATTCCAAGGACTAACTACCATGGACCAAAGTTAAGTTTTCCCACATGAAATAAACTTTTCTCTGCATAAAATTCCGTGAACTTTTCTCCTGCGTACTTCTTAATTCTCATCATATTGAGAGCCATGCCATGGGTGTTGCCATCAAGTACAACATCTGTAACATATAACCATATCAGAAACATAATGCCAACACATGTAACTATTTTCATCAATGATCCATGTATTTATTGAACCTTGCTGTTTGATTTCCTCACGATCCCACATCCTGAGATTATTTGGGACTTTGATGCACTTCAGAGCACTTCATAAATATGCACATGTAACTATTTTTATCAATGAAAAGATGTTTTTTTTTTGTTCGCTTGAAATTAAAGGTCATTCCATGCTCATAGCCGCGCTTCTACGATTGTGACTGAAACTATTGGATCGAGCCTGTTGTTCCTCATCCTGATCACTGTGTTTGTTTTCGCTGGAGATCTCCTCGAGCGACTTGCCCTTCGTCTCCGGCACTAGAAATGTGAAGAAAAAGCCCAAGGCATAGATAATCGCGAGGAGAAGCAGAGCATGCTTTGTTCCTATTCCCTTGGAGTAACCTGGGTCGACCTCATTAGCATGTGTGCTCTCCGCAGCATAGACGAACCTGAAGGCTCCCATGATGGCTCTCGCCTTGCCAGCTACCGCTGAAATGCCATGGCATGTCGAGCGCAATCTAGCTGGAAAAATCTCGGCGGGCACGACGAAAGTGGTGCTATTTGGTCCGAAATTTGAGAAGAAAAAAGTAAGCGAGTACATGATCACGAAGCCTATAGGGTGCCTCGATCACCAATGGTGGTATGGAATTGCAAGAGCGAACATGAAAACCGTCATGAAGAAGAACCCCATGAGCTTAATGGCGAATCTCCCTATGCGGTCAATGAGAGCCACGGTGAGCCAGTAGCCGGGCACCGTTGTGCAGAGAGCAATGAGCGATTGGGCTTTGGCTGTTTTTGGGGGTGGGAAGCCATCCGACGGCTGTGAAGATATCCTTCTGGGATAGGTTGTTGCTGTAGAAGGCTATGTCCAGAAGAAACCATGTGCTCGTCGTCCCCAGTAGATGAAGCCCGAATTCATCATCTTTTGGCCCGAATTTCTTGAAGAATTTGCATAAGAGAAACCGGATTGGTAATCCATCTATTATAGCATCATAATAACCAACATTGTTTCCACAACAAGGCCTTGACTGACAACTCTATCTCTCAATAGATCAGAGCACAATGTTGGTGAGACCGATGACTTATAAGACACCTTAGTCATTGTCTCTCAAGGTACAAACCCACCCGGGTGTTCACTGAGTATGACCTTCTAGGACTATTCTTATCTTGGGTTCCCAACCCTCAAAGAATATTGGTCCTCTTGCCTACCCTTGTCTTGGATGCCCTACACATCCTCAAAGAGTATCAGATGCCAGATGATTACCCAATCCTCCCATTCTTTCTTCCCAAGTGAAGACAAGAATGTTGTGTCTATCACTTCCTCTCAATTGAGGAAGACATGCCCAAATATCCTTTGACAAGGTACTTTTCCAAGTTCCTTTGTAATTGGGAACTTTTTATAACTCCCTCTTTGCTAGGGACTTGTCCATTCATCAATAACTTCTTCTTCGTGGGTCCTTTAGCTGCTTGATTTCTTTCCTTCCTTTGATGTCATGAAGTCTTTGTTCGAACTTCTTCTTGGTAGGGTACCATCCATCGATCACTTTCCTTCCTTCTTGGTCATGTCATTGCTTCCTTTGTGGAAAGTGGTCTTCCTGTCACATATCAGGTTCTCGTCATCTGATTATTCCTTGTCATCTTGTCTATGCTTCGAACTACTCTTCACATGGATGCTTCTTTGTACTTGCTTGTTCCCATGCTTTGATCTAGTAGCCTTTCATGACTTCATCCTGATATTGCTTCAACATTAAATGGTGCTTTTGCTAGATGGTTTCTTCATCTATGACATCTTCGCAGGATAGAATCAATTATTTGCACCTTTCATAGGTGTCAAGGATCCTTTGATCTTTTCCTTTCTTAGTCAGAGTTGTCCTGCCTTCTTTCGGGAGATGTCTTCAAAGTATTTAGTCAGATAGTGATTTTTGGTGATCATGGTGTTCTTCACATGCTTGATCTCTTCCTTCATTTGCTTCTTCTTGGATAGATTGGTCAACCACCTTATGCTCCTTGTGAGAGCACTTCTTCATTGCTTGCTTCTAGGACTAGTCAACATTCTTATACTCCTTATTTGAGTATTTCTTTTGTTGACCTTCATTGCATTGTAGTACATGCCTTCGAGCATGTCATTGGTGAAAGCGATTCTTTTCTACTTGACCATATCATAGAACTATTCCCATGACTCAATATTATACATAAGATAACACGACTAAACTTTGATGCATAAATACCTCATCTTGATTCTCCTTTGATCATCTTAGCTTCATTTGGTTGTCTTTGGTGTGGCCTTTCTTGCTTCATCTTAGCTTGCCTACATATCATCCTTTTCTTGAATCCCATGAATGGGATTCCCAATGAGACATCTGCTTTTGTTTATGAATCTTCTTTTGAAGATTCCATCATAGGATCTTAAAGACCCTTACCCTACAAATGTTTATTTTCTTTTGATGATGGAGGTCTTCTAAGATTCTTAATCATGATCAATTTTCTTTCATAGTGGTTGAGGTCCTATTCTAGGTATGCTTCTTCTACATGAATATCTTGAACTATATCCATGATGCTCCTATATTCTAGAAGATATTTCTAACCATGCATTTTGTTCTCATTTATAAATGTTCTTTCTATATGAGTATCTAGAACTCTATGTACTTCATGCTTCTAGATTCTAGAAGATGTTTCTAGCCATGCAATTTTGTTTTATTCCTACATGCTCGTATCCTACTCAAAACTTTGAAAGAAGACTTTAAAGAGTTTGACTTAGCCATAGTAGAGACTCGAAGAATCTTCCTTCTTTTGCTTCTTTTCTTTTTCTTTCACCTGTTGAGTTATGTGAGCTTCTTCCCTCTTTCTTTTGTTGTTGTTGTCTTTCTTAAGCTTAGGACAATTCTTTTTGTAGTGTCCATATTCTTGGCTTCCATAGCATTGGATTTTGGACATATCTTTGTTGTTTGTTCTTCGTGGACCAAATTTGCCAAATTTTCCCTTTCTCTTGGCCATGGTAGCAAATGCTTGCTCCTTTAATCCCACATCTTCCTTGGCTTTGAGTCTAGTTTCCTCTGTCTTGCATAGAGACCACATTTCACTTAGTGTGGTAGCTTCCTTTTTGGCATATATGCTTGATGTGAAGTTGCCCCAATCTACAGGTAGAGCATTGAGTACTACAATTGTCATTTCTTTGTCGGACACGACTTCCCCTAGCTCTTGAAGTTGATCCCTCATCTCAGAGATCTTCATGAAGTAGAGAGCTATTCCTTCCTTTGATATCTTCATCTTGTACAATTCATTTCTTAGAGATACCACTTCTCCAGCTGTGGTTACCGAGAATAGCTCTACTAGTTTATCATAGATTTCTTCTGATGTTTCAAATTTGGGGACATAAGGAATGAGAGAGTCCTTGATACATTCTATTAGAATCCTTTGAGCTCTTGTCTCATCCTTATTATACTTGGCTAAGGTTTTGGTTTGTTCTTTAGCAGGGATAGTGATATTCCCTTTGACATGTTCTAGAAGTTCATTCTCCTTGAGAAGTAAATCAGTTCTCTTCTTCCATGCAAGAAAGTTATTGGTACCTACCAATTTATTCCTTTCCTTGCAAAAAGACATTGATGTATATTCAGAAGGGGACATATACTTACTTGATAGATTTTGAGATGTAGTGGACATGCTTTCTCCTTCAAGACTTGATGGCTTGCCTTCCTAGGATCTTGATGTTCTTCAAGTTGCCTTCTCCAAGTGGACTTGCTTGATGACTTGTAGATGATGTAGTTCCCTCTTTGATTTGCTCTTCTTTGTAGGTTCCTTTGTACAAAAGGCTTCTCTTTTTGCTTTGTAGTCTTACTTGATGAAAGATAGATGGTAGACCTTCTTGTCCTTGATGTGATATAGACTTCTTGGTTTGATGCTTCAACTTTGTAGATGTCCTTCTTTGATGAGTCACCTTATGAGTGTTCTTGAGATGCCCTTTCCTTGATGTGTCACCTTAGCTCTGATACCATGTTGAAGAATCTAGGGCAATTAGGTGTAGAGTGATTCTTCGGGACTAGATAACAATTTGTGAAGTCTTTTTACAATTTGTCTTTGTTAGCGTAATCTTCTTGTTCTCTTATTAAGGCATGTGTGTGTGCTTCATCAAATTGCTATCAAAACATAAAACAAGAACACAAGAAGTTGGCTCTCTGCCAGAGCCAGAACCTCTCTTCTCTTGAGAGGAAAACCCTTTGGTAAGTTTTCTCTTATTGAAGCTTCTTTCTTGATCAATGCCAAACCCTAGACCCTTGACTAGAATGTCCTCCAAGCACAAGTCAAGTCCTTCCTCCTTTCTGCACTTTGTTCCTCGGCACTTTGTCTTCCTTCTCCCGGCACTTTGCTTCCTTGCACTTCGTCCTTCTTTCTACGATCTTTGTCTAGAGATAGACCTTGCTTATGTGAGCTTCTTGATGATATATGCTTCTTCTTTACTTAGAGATGATCTTCACTTATGAAGACACCCTTCCCTTAATCCAACGAGGTTCTTCTTGAGATAGGTTTGCAAACTGATGTAACTAAACATCAGCCCTAGTTTTGCCACGTGTGGTAGGAACCCTAGATAATTAGGGTTCTTTTCCTTTGCTAGAGAGAGAGACTCCTTCGCTAGGCTTGGGAGGCCTTGTAGACTTTATTTCTCACCCAAACAATGATAATTCATGGACTGTTCTCTAGCTGCTGTTATGCAGCAGACTTGCTCTCCTTTTCTTTGCACGTGTGACTGTTTATAGCCCTAGAAACAATCCCTTCACTTCGGTCTTCTTCCTCCTTTCTTCGCTTGTCTTGGAGACCCTTAGACTTGCCTTTTCCTTCACTTTCCTCGGCTTCTACCTTTGTTGATTTCAGAGCTTGCTTATTGATGTTGAGAGGGAGTGGACAACCTCTATATATAGAGGACTATCCCTCCTTTAGGCCGACTTGACTATTTCTTCATTATTTTGCTGCTTGAAGGCTTTTGTTGCAACGAGATGACTTTGACTTTGTTTGGAGGTATTCCTTTGAACTTTATACCATTTTATACATAGTGTAACATGCCCTTAAGGTCTTTAAAATTTTCTTGTGACTGTTTGACTTACCTATAGCACTTTAACATGTGCTAGACCTATTTCAATGAGCAAGAAACTCATTGACATATCTTATAAAAATAATATTTCTTTTCTTGAATAAATACAAATATCAAAAGTACATTTATGAAGACAGAGCCTAGTTACATTTCCTTCAACAGATAGAGGAGTATAACTTCATCATGAGCAATGATGTATGGGACATCATGTTGAGACCAGAGGGTGTTGATTTTTCTTATAATAGAAACTGTTTTTCTAATCTTGATAATTACTTCCAATGATTTGTATTCTCAAGTTGTCTTATGTCACTTATATCATTAAGTAATTATACATAGAAAATATCAACTATAATGCAATAATAACCACAGGATCACAAAGAGACAACCAGACACAAAAGGGACACAAGATTACCCTAGGAAAACCCAACCTTGGGAAAAACCTAGCGAACATTTTTTCTAAGGAGAATTCAATATTCAAAGTTTACAGTAAAAATTGTCTAGAACTCTGTGCTAATTCTCAAGCCCAAATACTAGTGAAATCTAGTAAAAAATATTCCAAACTGTAGTTGTTGGTCAAACCTTTTAGCATAGAGAAGTCAACGCTATTCAACAGGCAAATTTTCAGTCAACAGAGTGGTTCGGTCTTATGGTCAACGTTTTGAGGTCATTTCAGCGTGCAATTAATGTCCTGAAATAAGACCCAAGCTGCTCTTAGATTCGGTCAATGGTTAGGCTTAGTCAAACTTTGAATTATAGTCAACTTTGACCTTCTTCTTTGTCCACTCGTGGGATTGCTTCAGATGAGATGTTGTTGTTGATTGGATTAATGAATTTGGATGCCTTCTTTCTGCATTGATAGTGGTCAAATGGGTGCCATTTTGACCAAGGGTCACTTCTGATGGTGGGGTCGATTTAGGTTTCTTGGAGCCTACATAATAATAATAATAATAATATCCATTTTTAAGGTCACAGCCAAGCCAGACACCAAATTGGTGTATGAGACCCCCTTGTTTGTGGGACAAGAGACCCACCTCCGCGCAGCGATTTGATTGCTAAGTCTACGAAGGCATACATACTCTACCCCCCTCTGGTTTTGAACCTGTGACATCTTAGGAGGAAACACATGCTCTTAACCATTAGGCCCACTCAAGCTGTATAAACCAATATAAAAATTGAATTGTCTTTTTGCTAATTTAGAAGGCTCCTTGCATGCAAGAATACCTCTTGGTGCTACAAATGTCAAAAATCAACACTCCCTCTTAGCGAGGGAGGTATTCTCTTGCAACATATTTCCCTTTAGCTGAGAATTCTCGTTGATAAGAAAAATTTCATGAGCTTGTCATTGGTGCATGTCTTCTACATATTCTTGTCAGACTGAGGATCGTGCAAAAAGCTCCAATGTCAATTCATTAAGAAATGAGAGATTTATTACATGGAGCATATGTGTGGGTTGTCGGTTTTCCCAACCAATTGTCCGTTACTACACCTAATATTCATACGTAATTACTTTTTACCATAATCTGAAGGGGTGTCTAACATTCTCGCCCTTAATATGAAGGGGTGTTTGTGAGCCCAAGCATCGTTATGAACTTTTCAAAATTTTCTCTTCCAAGTGCTTTGGTGAAGATGTTTACAATTTTCTCAGTTGTGGAACAATGTCTTAGATGTATAGTTTTGGCCTCTACATGATATTGAGTCAAATGATGTTTCGTATTGATGTGCTTGGTTCGATCATGGAATCTGGGGTTCTTGGCCAACTTGATTGCAGAAGTATTGTTGACAAGTGAAGGAGTTGAATTCACTTGTTTCTCTTACAAGTCTTCAAGTATTTTCCCGAGCCACAATTTCCTTTGTTGATTCTGCAACTGCCACATCTTCTGCCTCTGTTGTTGAATTTGCCGTAACTGACTGTTTGCGTGACCTCCAAGAGACAACTGCTGATCTTAGACTCATGAGATATCCTGAAGTTGATACTCCATTTTTCTTTCCCCCATCAAAGTCTGAATCTAAATGTGCAATAAGACTAAAGTCATCCACCTGCGTGTACTTGAGTCCATAATCTTGAGTTCCCTTTAAGTATCTCAGGACTCTTTTTGCAACAAGCCATTCTCTCTCACATGGTTTATGCATAAATCTTGAAAGAATGTTCACAGCATATGAGATATCTGGTCTGGTTGTGGTGAAGTAGTTGAGACTTCCTACAAGCTGTCTGTACTTGGTTGCATCCTCAAATTCGTTCCCTTCTTTCAACGTAAGCTTCAAATTCTGATCCATTGGGGTGGAGAGGGGACTACAATCTGCCATGCCAAATCTGTTCATTAGTCCTCCAACGTACTTCTTTTGGTAATTGAATATGTATTTTGGATTTTGATTAACTTCAATGCCCAAGTAGTAATGAAGATGTCCCAAATTTGTCATTTCAAAACCTTTCTTCAAATCTTTCTCCACGGATGCAATATAAGTTTCATTGCTTCCTGTTATTAACAAATCATCTACATATACTACAAGATACACAACTCTTTTGCCAACCCTTTTGACAAACAAAGTTGCATCATCAAGATTATAATGTTTGAAATTTAGCTTCAGAAGATGCTCAGTTAGTTTTTCATACCTTGCTCATGGTGTCTATTTTAGATCATACAAAGATTTGATGAGCTTGCACACCTTTTGTTCTTGTCTCTTTACAACAAAACCTTCAGGCTGAGACATAAAAACATTTTCTTTCAAATCCCTTTTCAAGAAAGCCGTCTTCACGTCCATCTAATGGATTTTCCATTCTTTCTGTGCTGCTAAAGAGAATATGGTCTGGATAGTCACCCATGTTTTTGTGGGAGCGAAGGTTTCTTCATAGTCAACACCTTTTGTGCAAATCCTTTTGCCATGAGCCTTGCTTTGTGCTTGTCAAGTGAGCCATTTGCTTTATACTTGTTTTTGAAGACCCACTTGCAGCGAATTGGTTTGGGTTCGTATAGAGGGTCCACTAACTTGCAAGTCCCATTTTTGATGAGAGCATCATATTCCTTCTACATGGTTTTGTTCCATTCAACATGAGAAGCAACTCCTTCGAAGGAAGTAGGTTCAAAGTTAACAGACAAATTTAGTTCACAATTATACAAGCATCTATTGTTGGAAAATGCAATATGGTAGCGATTAATTCAAAATTTCCTTAACCTTAATAATTGCTTGTGAACTTTATTTATCTTCTTGTGTGTTCTTTATTAGTTCTTCTTCATCAAACAACTACCGTGAACAAATAGTAAAAACAATGGACACAAAAATTAGGCTCCAAGTTAAGGCAAAACCCCTCCAAGGGGAAAACCCAAAAAAAATTCTTTTCTTCTTATAGAATCTGCTTCAAATGAGACAACCAAGACCCAAACCCTAGACCAAGTCCTTTCTCCAAGTACCAAGTCAGCGCTTCAAGAAACGCTTCCAATAGGATCACATCAACAAGGCTCAATCCTGCATCAACCAGCTTCTAACCACAACTTTCTTGAATGAGGTGATAGAGGAGGAGGTATATATAGAACAACTAGAGGACTTCGAGACACATGAGAGGGGCATGCATGTGTGCAGACTGAAGAAATCTTTATACAGGCTCAAATAGGTTCCCAGGGCATGGTATGGTTGGATTGACAACTTGCAACAGATCAGATTCGTCAAGAGTGACATAGATCCCAACCTCTACTATTTGATGGTAGAGGATGAGCCACTCATACTAGTATTGTATTTAGATGACTATAAAAGGAACCTGATAGTAGAGTTTGACATGAAGGATTTGGGGTTGATGCATTACTTCCTAGGCTTGGAAGTGTGGCAGAAGGATGAGGAGATCTTCTTTGGTCAAGGGAGATATGCTACAGAGAAGAGATTTCAGGATGCAGCACTGTAGACCCATGTCTACACGTATGATTACAGACTGGAGGAAGATTGATGCATCAAAGGACGAGGACGTTGACCCAACCTTGTATAGATAGCTTATTGGTTCCCTCATGTATCTTGTCAACACCAGGCCAAATATCTACTTTGTGGTCAACACTTAGTAAGTTTATGGAGGGACCGAAGAGAGTGCATTGGACAACAACGAGGCGCATTCTGAGGTATTTGCGCGACACAGTCGAGTATGGATTGAGGTATACTCGAGGTGATGGTGTCAGGTTATGTGCATTCACAGATGCTAATTGAGCAGGCATTTTAGTGGACAGGAAGAGCACATCAAGGATTTAATGTTCCTAAGTAGGAATGTGAGTGATATTTTAAACAAAAAAACAGTGCAGCAGAATAAAATTAAAAACATGCATTATACATCCATAAAACACTGTAAATATGGAAGTGCTGAGCCATATATTATAAAATCTAAGAGCATAGGTACAATATAAATGAGATGGTGCACCTGGGCTTGTCTCAAGGACAAGCTAGACCAAACCCAGGTGATGGAATAACTGAGCTAAAGGTTGCCCAGTTGTTGCACCACTTTGCACTGCGCTGTCCCAGTAAAACTGTTGTCCTGCTGAACTTCGACCTGCTAAAATTTACCCAAAAACCGCCCAAAAAATTATATCCCTTTCAGCGTTAGACTCCTTGGACAAAACCCAGAAAAACCTAGAAGGGAATTTCTCTGGTTTTGAATTTGGATTTTCAGCCTCCTTGGAGTCTCTCCCCCACTCCTACTGCCAAATTCGACTTGCAGGAAACAACCTACAAATCCCTTTGAAAACAACCCTAGAATGCTGGGTTTCACTTGTGATGACTGACTCCTTGCTCCCCAGATGATCCTTGGCCTAGATCAGTGCTCTCCCAAGCACCACGAGTTTGCTGCCAGAGGCCTTTGTGCAATCCCTCTGCCCAAAAATTCGTACTACTGTAACCCTTAACTGGCTTGTTGCAAAATGTAGTGAAATGGTCCTCAACCAATAACCTTTCCATCTCCCAAAACTCCCATCAAGCTATGGACCTCCCGACTGGCTCAATCCCCTCTTGCGTGTTTCTGGCTGCCCAGAAAATACGCAGTCTCCTCCTCTACGTGGCTGGATGAAGTGTATGTGAATGTTGGAACCCCTGAAACCTATGTGGAACAACCTCCCTAGGGCGGGCACATATAGTCCCCCGAAGTAGAGGTTGAATCTCCCTTGCGGAAGATCCGTGGCTAAACAACCGGTAGACTCACTAAGCAGCAAAGCTTACAAAGATAAGTTTGTTTGTAAAATGATCAAGATGAAAACAAAATGAGATTTGATCTCTATTTATAACTCCTTAGGCCCCGTTAGCCTCATGTGGGCCCCCCCATCCACCCATTCGATTTTCCCTCCAAGCATATCAAAAGTCCACTAGCAGCTAAATAAAGTCAATTAGGCCCCTAAGTCCCTAAGTCGAAAGTGTGGGGCCCTCTTCCTTAGTTAAAAATGTGCAAAATTGTGTAGCAGCACCTTGTTACTAATGTATTTGAGAAGGGACATGACAGTCCTCCCCTCCCAAATGTTGCTTGCCCACAAGCAACCTCAAAGTTGGGTGCCCCAAAATATGCTTACCCTCCCAGGATACATCCTCATCTGGCAAGTTCTTCCAATGCACCAAACATCGCTTGTTGTCAAGAAATGCCTGAACAAACACCCTCTTTGACTATGGACCCCCACTATCACTGCAAACTTCACCAGGGTCCCAAATGTGCCATTGGATCGTCCCTGATCGTTGTACTATCCTATAGTGAAGGAGCCCCTCGATACCTGTATCCCAAGCCAACTTGATCAACGTGAAGCCCCCCTTGCTCCACTCACTATCCTGCCAGATATGGGCATTAGAACCCCTGTGTCTATCACCAATAAGTAGAGTATCCTGACGATGTAAAATTCTGCCCAAATCCTCATGATGCTGCTGTACCGAATAGTCCACCCCATGCACTCTAATTGTGGGCCCTTGAAGATACAACTCAATCCCTATGCGAATGAAGCCTCTCCTGCATGAGCTCCTCCTAAAATCCTCTTTCTGGCCATCCTGCCATGTTGATGAAGTCCCCCATGCCCTTAGCGAATCATTGAAACCCGATGGAGAATCTTGATGACCCTCCCCTATAGAAACTGGCTCACCCCTATGGGTATCCGAACTGTTAAGTACTATGGCGCTAGGGTCCCATGCCCAATGCAGCAAGAAACTGTCCTGCTGACCCCACGACACCCTGATCATCATTAACTGTCTAACATGCTCGTATCAGAGCCTCCTCTCGCATTGTCCTCAGCCACAATCTATGCGATGATCGAGGTTAGGCCCAACCTGCCAAAGCGACCCAATAGTGTCAGTGCCTATCCCTCCATGGCTGGCCCCAATCTTGAGCAACAATCTACCTCGCCCTATGGTGAGGGCTTCGGTGATTCCCCATGTGTTTGCCTGTGAATGAATCAATTCACATGTTATCTTGCCCATGCTCTGAGGAGTGAAGTATCCCACCAATCCACTGGATCCCTGGATCCCATAACCATACAATAGGTCCACAAACCCCAATCCTCTTTGCCTGTTGCTATGATTTGCTGCTAGCTATCGGGACTCCTCCATGCCCTGTCTTTGACTCCTGTAGGTATCTAATAGGTAGGCACCGAGCATCAAGAACCCGCGTTGCGAATAACCAACTGCTCCACGTTTGCCAAATCACACAGCAAGATCTACTATCCCAACTCCTGATGATGTGCCCTGGTCCTACTAGAAGCCTAGGCATCATCCTACCAACAAGGGATACCATCCCTCGCACCTCATGCTCACCTAATGTCTCAAGTTGTTGAGATGGAAAAGTGCCATACAACTCCCTCCCGGTCACCCCACCAGGTGTGAGCCTAGGGGTGGAACATATGCTATCTCGGTAATCAACCATGCTATCCCTAAGCCTATAGCTGTCAACTCGTGCACCTACCAAGTGTCTCAACTGGAGAGTCTCCTCCCAACCCATGCACGTGATGTCTCGTTCAACTGCCTAGGGTGAGCCTCCCATGCCCTGCTGCCTGAATGGAGAGTGCCAAGGGGCAACAACCAAACATTATGTGACTGTAAGCAACATCGGAGGAGGATGGGTGGGTATGTCCTGAAGGGTATGATCAAGAGTCTATTAGAATGCTCAAGAGTAATCCTACGGACGTCCCTGTCTCTGCCTTGGATCTGCTGACAACCCCCTCGAGGCCCTATCTCTGCTAAACATGGTGTCACCAGATGCTCAACCATGTCCTCATCGATCCTAGGTGAGATGCATTCAATGGTACACCTATTGCCCCTGTCCATAAGTCTCCTTGGAGGTAACGCTCCAAGCGCCCATTGCATCATCTTCCAATGCATACCACCTAGTATCACCGCACTCATCGACATGCCATTGTATACCACAACCTGTCTCTGTACACCATGGAATACCCCCAGCTACAACCATACCATCTTGTATCGTCCGGTGTCCTTTATATGTCACTGCACCTATTACTCCCCGCATGTCCTCAATGCGATTTGAGTCACCCCTCCTACCCCATAGTATCAACCAGCGTGTTGTGGTATACCACCATGTATCTCCATGCTCCTCTGTAGGTCACTGCTCCTCGTTGCATAGCCCTGCACACCACTGGGTGCTATGGCCTAGAATTGGGTCTGTATGCATCAGGCCACATCCCTCTATATAAAACTGGACGCTACGACCTGACTTTGTGTAGTCTTGTGTACCATTGCCTACTATCGTACCACCCTGTAACATATGGTATCCCGCATATGCCAAAGTGTCCACCATTCTGATAGTGACCCCACCATGACATGCATCATGTCCCCTCGTCCATCTTGGTAGACTTGGGCACCCTAACTCCACTCCTGCTAGGGGGGATATCTCTGCTGTGTCGATCCTCTGTGACCCTTGAGTCCTAAACCTCAATGGGAGAACATTGTCTCCATACAATATCCGGTCTGGAGGCATATCCATGCCACCTCCTCCAACCAGCTCTTGCCAGAGAATGCTAACCATCCTGCGCCCCCATGCGCAACCAACATGCCAAAACAACCAATGGAGTCTGCTCACAAACCACTTGGCCACTAGCATTAACTAGAACTCCCCTAAGGAATGCATGCACTCAGGCACAGGGTTGACAACCTCATTAGTGCCATAGCCATTCCACATGTTTGATATTGGATAGGAGGCCTCGCCTGGATCCCAATACCAACCTGAGCCTTCAGCACCCTCAATGTTTGAGAGCTCCCACTGAGCTTTACTCCGAACTACGACCATCTCCATGAGTCTAGCTCACTCCACTAGGTACCAACTCAGAATATCTCGCCATCCAACCCCAAGAGAGGGATCGAATGCACAAACTCTAGCACGTAGAACAAGCCCTCCATCCCACGAGTGTTGCACCCTACGCAACTCATGTCGCCTCAACTCAGCATCCTGGTCAACACATAAAATTTGTCGGGGAGTCTCTACATCTCTCTCTCTGTGGTGCAAAGGTAATCTAGCAATGTTGCAAGCCCTATCTATATAAGCCCAAAGAGAGCTATTATCTGGAAGTACTGCAACTTTGTTGACGGTTTGTGCATCTAACAATGCTAAGTCAGTGGTGGGCCCCAAAGAAGACTGCTCGTCCTCCTCCACCATGGGCTCAACATGAGTCACGAACTGCCCCTCCATGACTAGCTCACACCCCTTTATGTGCTCTCCATGTTGTTGTAGGTGGTTGTCATCCCACAACTCTATCGTAGATTTGGGTGCCTCTGTACCTATTGGCTCCTCATCAAGGGTGGTGATATCTCTCGACGCCTCATCATCCCGTCGTGCATTGCTATCACCTAAAACTCGGTCATGACCCCGGATATCTCAACAAAAGATGTCACCTTCTCAACGGTGGACATGTCTGTGTCTCCTAGCACCTCGTCCATGGATGGTCCTATGGGTGTATGCTCTACTTTCTTACCCAAGGTGTCAACTAGTGCTATCAAAGAGGCCTCCAACAATGATGACTCTTGTGCCACACTGGGTATACCAATGTGATCCTCACACTCCCGCATGTCCTCTGCCTCATGTTCAATCTACTCCTCAGGCCCCTGATGCCTAAGACCAGGTCTCCATCAGCAAAATTGTCTCCTTGACTCATCCTCTAACTTTCTTTGGCCTGCCTGCTCGTTTTCAGGAGATTTGGTTCACTGATTCTGTCGGATTTCCCCACATAGTGTAGATGGTTGTACTCCCACAGCTTGTACACCTCTAGTGTCTATGTTGAAAGGACAAGGATGGATCTGGTTTGACACCTTCCTCAACTCAGCCAACCTCTCATTGCTCCAGCGAATTCCACCCCAGAATTCCTGCACACTGAATCTCCCCTGAGCCATTGGTAGTGTACGGTGTAACTCGTCACTGTGCATACATGCCCAAATCTCCCATGATCTTACTAGTTACCCATAGTTGGGCCAAGATCATGCTCTGATACCACTGTAATGTTCCTAAGTAGGAATGTGAGTGATATTTTAAACAAATAAACAATGCAACAACATAAAATTAAACACATGCACTATACATCCATAAAACACTATAAATTTGGAATTGTTGAGCCATATATTATAAAATATGAGAGCATAGGTACAATATAAATGAGATGGTGCACCTGGGCTTGTCTCAAGGACAAGCTGGACCAAACCCAGGTGATGGAATAGCTGAGCTAAAGGCTGCCTAGTTGCTGCACCACTTTGCACTACGCTGTCCCAGTAAAACTAAAACTGTTGTCCTGCTGAATTTCAAACTGCTGGAATGTACCCAAAAACCGCCCAGAAAATTATATCCTTTCAGCCTTAAACTACTTGGACAAAACACAGAAAAACCCATAAGGGAATTTCTCTGGTTTTGACTTTGGATTTTCAGCCTCCTTGGAGTCTCTCCCCAGTTGCTGCTGCCAAATTCGACTTGCAGGAAACAACTTGCAAATCCCTCTGAAAACAGAATGCTGGGTTCACCTGTGATGACCGACTCCTTGCTCCCTGGATGATCCTTGGCCTGGATGACTGCTCTCCCAAGCACCACAAGTTTGCTGCCAGAGGCCTCTTCGCAATCCCTCTGCCAAGAAATTCGTACTGCTGTAACCCCTGACTGGTTGGCTGCAAAACTCAGCGAAATGGTCCTCAACCAACAACCTTTCCAGCTCCCGGAACTCCCAGCAAACTAAGGACCTCCTGGTTGGCTCAATCCCCTCCTGCGTGTCCCCTCCTGCGTGTTTTTGGCTGCCCAAAAAATATGCAGTGTCCTCCTCTGCGTGGTTGGATGAAGTGTGTGTGAATGATGGAACCCCTAAAACCTCTGTGGAACAACCTCCCTTGGGCGGGCACGGATAGTCCCCAGTAGTAGAGGTTAAATCTCCCCTGCGGAAGATCTGTGGCTAAACATCCGGTAGACTCACTAAGCAATAGAGCGTACAAGGATAAGTTTGTTTGTAAAATGATCAAGATGAAAACAAAATGAGCACTGATCTCTCTTTATAACACCTTGGGCCCCCTTGGCCTCATGTGGGCCCCTCCATCCACCCATTCGATTTTCCTTCCAAGCATATCGAATGGCTAATTCGAACTCCATGTGGGTGGCCCCCACATTCCACTAGCAGCTAAATAAAGTCAATTTGGTCCCTAAGTCCCTAAGTCAAAAGTGTGGGGCCCTCTTCCGTAGTAAAAAATGTGCAAAATTGTGTAGCAGCACCTTGTTACTAATGTATTTGGGAAGGGACATGACAAAAGAGCTGCTTCAATGTTGGATTAAGTATTGTTTCCTGGTGTAGTAGGAAGCAAAACTCAGTAGCATTGAGCTCTATAGAAGCAGAGTATATGACAGCTAGCACAACCACGTGTGAAGCTATATGGCTTTAGAAGAGTCAGAGGTTGGAGGTGACCAGTATCTACTGGGATAATCAGAGTCGCATCAGGCTCTCTGAAAATCCAGTGTTTCATGATAGGTCGAAACACATAGACATTCATTATCAGTTCATCAGAGATTGTGTGTAGCATGGAGCAGTCCAGCTACAACATATTCCGACAGAAGAGCAGGTTGCAGATATACTCACAAAATGTCTAAGGAGAGCTAAGTTTGTCTATTTCAGAGAACAAATGGGTATAGTTGAGAACCCCTTTTAGTAGTAGTGATAGAGTCTTGGTACTCAGTTGCAGTAGTTGCAGCAGCAACCACATGAGATCAATTGCAACACAGAATAGAGTTGGCAGCAGTACAAGCAGTACAGTGCAGTGTCAGTAGCAGCACAGATGCAAGGTGGTTCAGCTACAGAGTGGTAGATGAATCAGAGTATGCACAATAGTTGGTGGGCAGTGGCAGTTTGTCACAGATGTCAGACATCAGCAATGTGAGGGAAGATGTTATGGGAGAAGTGTTGAAGGAAAGGTAACTAGGATCGATTTTCATTATGATCTGTAATGATAATTTTATGAAGAAAAATGGTTATTCCTTGCATCATGAGCAAGATGTGTTTACCATAGGTCAAATACTTCTTCTTGATGTCTTTAGGATTTTTATGTTTCATCATAAATATTGTGTAAGTCAAAACACTCCAAGGTAAGGGTCACTATCTTCGTGCAAATTCACTCTAAAAACCACAGTATGTCTCCTTGATATGTCGGCTCTGTTTGGAAAGCTGTGTTGTCAGCTTAAAAGGATTATCATTGACCCATATATATACATGGGCAATGCACAGTCAACGAAAGGCAAGTCTTCAGATCACAGTCGAATACACAGTACATGATAAGGGTCTCAGCATATATATATTTGAAGAACAAAAGTATATCACGAAGGAAGGTAACTCGGTATTTATCTCAGAAGTCCCGAAGAATAATTTAGAACCTCGATATATATCTCAGTAGTCTTGATAAGTCTCGAAGAAGATTTCAGAAGTCTTGGTGGGATTCGAATATCATCTCAGAGCCTTGGTATCGATTTCAGAAATCTTGACACCTCTCTTAAAAGAAGTCTCAGCACATATCTCAGGGTCTCGATATATATATATATATATATATACGTGAAGGTGGACAATCTTTCTGAAAGCCTGTAAGAACATCTCAGTCATACGAAGAATCATTAGCTGAGACATCCTTCCTTAAAGTGCTCTCTGTAATGTATATACTCTACAGGACTGCGCATTGGTATACATAAGTAACGGGCAGTGGCACATCTTATCCCTGTTGTCATCAACGAATAACTGTAACAAGTAGAAGAGAAAGCATCAAAGATAACAAGATAGTGAAAGACATAAGGAGAAGAACAGTGATGACAGTGAATCAAGTAGTGCAGAAGATAGTGACAAATATCTTGGAGGTAATGTTGCATCTATCTTGTTAAGAGTTCTGCTATTCAACATCTAAATATCTATAAGAAGAGATTCAAGGGTTCTATGTCAAGAGGAGAGGTTTTTCCCTGTCTTGGAGCCAACATCGTGTGTATGTGTTCTATTGTTGATCTTCTACTTTGATAACTGTTTGGTAAAGAAGAATACACTAACTTAACTAAAGTTTAATTGAAGAATACAATACAAACTGTTGTCAATAAGATTTAAGAAGAATCATCAATCTATGAATTGCCCTAGATTCTTCAACATGGAATCGGAGCTATGGTTAGTACAGTACAGGGCATAAAGAAGATCAACTCATCATTAGCATTTAAGTGACACTTATTCAGTTTGAAGGCTATCCTCAGTCTTAATTTCGTCTACATGGATTGGTGAAGTATTACCTCAGTCCAGTAACATATACCAACTCGGTGCACAATTGAGGAATTCTGGAGTTAGTCTCATTATACAAAGGATCTCGAATAAGTAAATCTTGCAATCTCCGAAGGACTCTGTTCATCAATGGATAATATAATTAGGGTCTCGGTGCAGGCATACTAGATGCAATCTCTGTTTCAATATATTAAATAGATGCAGCATATCCATCATAATGAAGATCTAAATGCAGGAATTATACCATAGTCATGATAAAAGGATCTCATAACTTACCTTGTCTCTGCAGTCTGAATGCATAACTATAATCACGGGCAACAAAGAGACATACAAGGATCAATCTTCAAGGGCATCGAAGCAAGTAGAAGACCTACATCAAAGACGATGAATCAGTCTACAACAAAAACATACAACAACAAGAGGCTTTTGTTTATATAATCAAGAAGTACACAAGTCTTGATTAGAAGAAGGATCTCTGCAACACAGTCTTGGTAATTCCATGATGCGGCTCGGTGTTAGAACATGATGTATAATCATGCACAGGAAACACAATTCAATAATGAATGGAAGTTATTAGTATCTCAGTGCCACCCACAGTTCTAAGGCACACCTTTATAAATTACATACCACAGAATGTCACAAGGATGTGTCAGCACAGTCACATCATACAGTGATATCACTTCAAAAGAACACAGTGCCACATCTCGGACGGGCATCATAACAGTGCTCTCAAAGTTCTTAATCTCCAAATCATATCTCAACATCTTAGAAAAGCAACAGTGCTTGGTGCTGAACAGTGCGAAAAAGTCTCAAAGGAAGTCTTGGAACTCAATTGTACTAGGCAGCTCAAGCAAGAATCTCATTGAAGGAGATCATTCAAGAAAGCATCAAGGTGAAGATTTTATCTTCATGCGCCAAGTAAGTATCTTTCCTTTTATAAATAAGTTTGATTCAATGACTTCATTGGTTGGGTCATTGAAATTCCTTGTATCAGAAAGAAGGATAGATATAGTCCCCGGAAGAAAAGTCATTGATGTCTAAGTCTCTAAAGGTTAAACATGGTTTAAGGGCATCAAGATGCTCATAGGATTCGTATGAAATCACTCAAAGATCCTTGCATGAAATAAGGAGGATTGTGATTGTCATAATCCTCATAGACAAGAAGAAGTCGGTAAACATGTCAAAGGCTCCTTTGAATTCATGGAAAAGAACTCTTAAGGTCATCTCATCCCTATGTAACAAGAAAGGAGACACAAAAAGGGATATATGAAAAGAAGTTATACTCTCTAAAATGTAGTAAAGAAGCTCATATCACCGAAAAAATGGAGGAAGCTGAAGAAAAGGGCCAAGGAAAGAGGGAGCAACAATCTCCACTACAATTAAAATGGTCTCCCTCGCAAAAGGGGTCCTATCATAAGCTCCTAAATCTTGTGTTATAAGATATGGCAATGATAATAAGATGCACCATGGCATCACACGAGTTTTAGAATCAAGAGCTCGTGACATCACCATGGGAATCATGAAGGACAATATCCATGAGAGACAAATATGAAGGATATAACTCTTGGAACCTCAATGGACATTGAAGGAAAGGAAGAAGTCATCTAGAACAAGGCTCATCATACATGTTAGAAATTTAATTCTAAATTACTGTAGATTGATAATAAAACACCATGTAAATTCTGAGTGTAATAGGTTTAGATATATATATTGATAAAAATTGAATGATGTTTACAAGGCTAAGGCGGTGCTCCTTGAATAGGAGTTGACTGGCCATGCCTAATCAGAGAGACATGTCCCTTGGGGACTGATGTCTTTTCATGTAACTAATTATTTTCTAATTAATTGATTATAATTAATAATTTATTTATTTAAATATTATTTTAGTATTTTAATATTTTATTTAATTGTTATGACTTTAAGTTCATAACATTGCCTTTCCCTTAAGATGCTTTGTCCTCAAAGCATAGGTAGGCCTGGGTGTTGATGCACAAAACGTTCTAACTCCCAAGATGAATCTTCCTTTGGTAACCTCCTCCATTTGATGAGGTATTCCTTTATGGTCTTAGATCGTAAAACCATTTCTCGGGTAGCGAGTATACCTTCAGGTTCAAGGACTATTCTTCCTTCTTCATCTGTCTCTGGTATTTCTGTTTGTGTTGTTTGATTTTGCCCTAATACTTTTTTGAGACTTGATACGTAAAAGGTATTATGGATTCGGTAGCTGTCCGGTAACTTTAACCCATAAGCTACACTACTTATCTTTTTTATTATCTGCTACGGCCCATAATATTTAGCTGACAATTTATTCTTACCTTGCTGTTTTAGTGATAGTTGCTTATAAGGTTGGAGTCTAACAAAGACCCAATCTCCCTCCTCGAACTCTCTTTTAGAACGGTGTTGGTCGGCTTGTTGTTTCATTCTATTACGGGCCATGGTTAGATTTTCTTTTAGTAAGTTGATGATCCTTTGACTTTCTCCTAAGTGGTCTTTAACTGCTGGTACCCTCGAATCAAGGAGTGCAAAGTCCTTCCACTTGGGTGGCTCGTAACCATATAAGGCTTGGAAGGGTGTCATCTTAGCTGACGTGTGGTATGCGGTATTATACCACCATTCTGCCAGGTGTAGCCACTATGTCCATCTGTTTTGTTTATATGTAACGAAACAATGAAGATATGTTTCCAAGCATTTATTAACGGTTTCAGTTTGCCCATCTATTTGGGGGTGATAGGCCGAACTCATATTGAGGGATATTCCTGCTTGATGGCAGAAATCCTTCCAAAATTTCCCTTTAAACCTTACATCTCTATCGCTGGCTATGACCTTAGGAAACCTATGTAGTTTGTAAATGTTTTTACAAAACACATCAGCGATTTGTTTGGTTGTGTCAGTGCTTTTAATAGCCATAAAGTGGGCATATTTAGTGAGCCTGTCGACTACAAATATTTTATCCTTTCCGTCAGATGCAGGTAGTCCTTCAATAAAATCCATCGAAATCTCCCATTTCTGATTTGGAATGTGTAGTGGATGTAGCAACCCTGGAGTTGGAACATTTTTGCTCTTGTTTCTTTGACAAATATCACATTTTGCAACATATTTCTGAATTTCCTTGCTCATACCCTTCCAATAGAATGACGGTCGGACGTTGTAGTAAGTCTTGTAGAATCCGACATGTCCGACTGCTAGTGAATTGTGAGACTCCTTTAGTATTTTCACCTTAAATTTGGATGCGGGTGTTAGGTAAATTCTCCCCCTGTACCATAAGATGTCATTTTTCCACTCGAAGTTGGTATACTCACTGATATTGTTAATCATGGAGTCACAGTCCTTATCCTTGGCATATTCGGCTCGTATTTCGTCCAACCATTCCGGAACAACTATCATGGCGGCACATGTTGTGTGATCGTTATCTTTACGTGAGAGTGCATCAACTACGTCATTCTCCTTTCCCTTCTTGTGTAATATTTCTAAATCGAACGCTGACAACTTCTCCATCCACTTCTGTTGTTCTGTTGATGATGTCTTTTGCTGAAGTAAGAATTGAAGACTGTTGTGGTCGGTTTGGATTGAAAATTTACTTCCAAGCAAATATTGGCGCCATTTCGTCAGAGCGTGTATGATGGCGAGCATCTCCTTTTGGTATGCTGATTTTAAGCCTTCTTGTTTATTAAGTTTCCTGCTCTCAAATGCTATAGGGTGGTTGTCCTGCATCAATACAGTTCCAATTCCAAACCTAGAAGCATCACATTCGACTACGAACGGTTTGGAGAAGTCAGGAGTTGCTAGTACTGGTGTGATTGACATCACTTCCTTTAATTTCTCAAAACAGTTGTCTACTTGGTCATCCCACTTAAAAGCATTTTTCTTTAACAAATTTGTCAGGGGTGCTGTCAGATGTGCGTAGTTGTTTATAAACCTTCTGTAATACCCTGTTAAACCCAAAAAGCCCCTCAACTTAGATATGTTCTTGGGTTTGGGCCATTCTTTGATTGCCTTGATTTTGTTGGGATCCACTCAGACTCCTTCCCTTGATATAATATGACCTAGGTATTCAAATTCCTTCTGCCCAAATGTACATTTTGATAACTTGGCGTAAAACTGGTTCCTTTCCAAAATAGACAACACTTCTTCTAGATGTTTGAGATGTTCTTTCCATGTCTTACTGTAGACTAAAATATCATCAAAGAAAACTAATACGAACTTTCTAAGATAAGGGTGAACAAGTTCAGTCATGGTTGCTTGGAAGGTGGCTGGTGCATTTATTAATCCAAATGGCATGACCTTGAACTCTTAATGCCCTTCATGAGTCTTGAATGCTGTCTTTTCGATGTCTTCTAACCTTACTCGTATTTGGTAGTAGTTTGATCTTAGATTTAACTTGGAAAAATATTCTACATCGTGTAATTCATATAGCATTTCATCAATGAACGGAATCAGAAACTTATGTTTAATAGTGATTTTGTTTAAGCCTCTGTAATCTATACATAATCGGAAAGATCCGTCCTTTCTGACTAATACTACGAGTGTAGTGTATGGGCTTCTACTCTTCGTAATGATTCCATGCTGCAACAGGTCTTGTATTTAGCGTTCTATTTCTGTCTTGTAGTGATGGGGATAACGATATGGCTTAACATTAACTGGTGATGAGTCTGGTTTTACTTCGATAATGTGTTCAATTTGCCTTTCCGGGGGTAACTTCATTGGTAGATCTTGCAAAGCCTTTTCGTATTTTTGAAGCAAGGATGAGATCTCTGATGGTTGATGAGTCCCTTCTGTCAATAATAATTCCAAGTGCTAACATTGTGCAACAAATGCTAGTGCCCCCTTGCAAATAAGCTTCTTCATCTGTTGAGCGGAGATGACTTGTGTTGGTGGTGCCCGAAACTCGAACAACTGATATTTCCGTCCATCCTGTTTGAATCTAATGAATTGTTTTATGTGATTTGCTGAATATGTGCCAAGTGTTCTTAACCATTGTACACCTAAAACAACATCTACTCCTCCTAGGGGAACCGTATAAAAACTGGACTCCATTGCATAGCCGCTTAATTGCAACTTAACTTTATGGCACTTGCCAACTCCATCTATACGCTTTCCATCTATTACCATAACTTTTAAGTCTGCTACTGGGTAAGCAAAGATGTCCAGTCTTTTTGCAACACTGACATCTACAAAGTTGTGCGTACTTCCTGAGTCCACCATAACAATAACGCTTTGCTTCTTGATGTAACCTTTAAGCTTCAGTGTCTGTGGTTGAGCTATCCCTGTGATTGCTGCTATGGAAATTCGTGGCATATCGTCTTCTGATTCTGGACTAGGGTTTGCATTTTCTTCATTGTCCTCTTTGTCAGAGCTGTCTTCTGAGGATTCCTCTTCTTGTTTAGCTTCACAGTTGTACAATTTTTGTGTTGCGCATTTGTGTCCTACATAACACTTGTCTCTGCACTTCCAACATTTGCCATCCTTTTTTCTTTCGACATTAGATTGTTGTTTTCCTTCACTTCGTAATGGTGGTGGAACGTACTTATTAGTATTTTTTGATGAGGGTTTACCTGCCTTTCCCTTGGAATAGTTATTAGTCTTGTCGTTACTAACATACGGTGGTTTGTGAAGTTATATTTTCGCTCGATAATTATCGCTGCATATTACTATGTCCAAGGTACATCCTTCTAATGGGGGCAACAAGTAACAAATAGGTGAGATGGAATAGGAAATGAGAGGGGCAGCTTTGGGCCACATAATGGGGCATAGAGGTAGCTAGGTAAGGGGAAGCCCACACCTGGGTATATAATGTATAGGAGGGAGTAGTCGTAGTACATGAGGTGCCCCAACGTTGATTTTTCCACCCTTTATATGCCTTTTGCCTTTTATGAATTTGTCTTTAGTTAACTACACGGGGCTCAAAGGACAAGAGCATGATGTGTATAATATAGCAGTGATTACCCCCTTTGAGGTAGGGCGGTTCATTACACTCCAGGGATTGGGACAATCATGGGTTCCTGAATGATAGAGGAGGCCCATCTAGGGCCTATGGAACTAGGGTGATGGCCATGGATAGGTTAGAGCTCATGTGTCAGCTTTTGCCCACATGCTAATTATTTTTGTCTCGACCATCTTTTGCATTTTGTGGTACAATTTCCTGTAAAATGTGGCCATTTATGCTTTTCACTTTTCTTTTAATCACTTCAACCTATGGGGCATCATTCTAGGCCTGACCCAAGATGCGGGCAAGGGGGTCGGGAGGCTAGTCCTATGTGGACCCAGGTGGGAGAAAAGATGAATGGGGGTATAGTGAGTGGAAAGGGAGTGATATGTGCAGATAAAGGAGCGGGACCGCGCACCCAAAATTGGGGTTTCCCAAGTAATACCACCCTAGAGCCAAATGGTCAATAAAGGAGATCCCACGGGACTAAGATCCAAGGGTAACAATCCCAGAAGAGATGAAGTGGACAGGAGCACAAACTAAGCCCACTCTTTCCGCCAAATCCCCCCATCAATCCATACCCATAAGTATTCATGATAAGTAAACCCAACACTCAATAACCAAATGACAAGGCATACCTTTAGATTTGGGAGGCCCACCTTCAAACATACGATCAATACAGGTGGGTGAGGGACCACATGGCTGGCTCAGGTGGCAGAGAAATGGCACAATGAGCTAGTAGGAGGCATCAAAGGGCTGTTGGTTGCTGGCTAAGGCTCATCATGAAGACAAATTTCTCCTGGGGATATCACCCACAAGGTGGTAGGTAACAGAGCTCAGAACTGATTGTTTTTCACAAGTGTTTATTTTTCTTTACGAGTTCTTCTTCAAACTCACCCACAAATCATTATGCTACAAGATATTTCAGACCAAAACAGATTATATCAATACGTCAGTTGTGTTGTATCCATACTTGCACTATATATATATATATATATATATACACACACTTCGTTTAATCATTTGTTGTTGGACATTTATGTGTATCATGACCAAGATGACTTACAACTAGAATAACAAGCTACAATATGAGTATCTAGACTTGTGACCTTCACTCCATATGACATCCTCAAAATTGTAACACGACCTCTATTTGTAATAATAATAACTCCGCAGTGACCACAATCAAGACTAAAACTTCTTTACAGATCTTTGTAAAGTAGTCCCGTATCAAACAGAACTCCTAGCCTTGTTTGGAATTCAAACCTCAAACGAAAACATGAAACTTTGTATTATTTGCAATTGCTTGGCAATCTTTATGAGGGATCAAAAACAATTGTCTTGCTTTGGCCTCAACTCCCTCTGGTTCTAGAATGTCGTTCTTCACATAATCCTAAAGCTTGTTTTCTTCATTCTCTTTTGCTTACCCTCAACTTTGTCAAAGATCATCACTGAACTTGTTGGTACTTCATACTTCCTCTTACTAGCTCACTATTAATCAAATTATTCTTCTAGGGCTTGTTTTCTCACAGTTGGTTTGAATGGTTGTTCCTTTAACCTTGCTTGTCTCCTATCTTAGGGCTTCTCTTTAACAACCTCACTCTAACGCCATGTTGATTTTTCTTATAGTAGAAACTGATTTTCTACTCTCGATAATTACTTCCAATGATTTGTATTCCCAAGCTATATTATGTCACTTATATCATTAAGTAATAATACATAGAAAATCTCAACTACAATGCAATAATAACCATAGGATCATAAGAGACAACCAGACACAAAAGAGACACAATATTACCTTGGGAAAAACCCAACCAACTTTTCTTCTAAGGAGAATTCAATCTTCAACAAAGTTTACAATAAAAATTGTCTAGAAATTTCTGCCAATTCTCAATCCCAAATACCAGTCAAATTTGGGCAAAGATATTCCAAACTATAGTTGTTGGTCAAACCCTTCAGAATAGAGAAGTCAATGTTGGTCAAATATAGATTTTCAGTCAACAAAGAGTTTTGGTCTTGCGGTCAATGTTCCAAGGTCAATTCAACCTGCGATCAACGTCTTGAGATCATATTCGAGCTGCTGTTAGATTCGGTCAATGGTCAGACTTAGTCAAACGTGGTCAAACTTTGAATTACAGTCAACTTCTTCCTTCTTCTCTGTCCACTCGTGTGATTTCTTCAAATGATATGTTGTTGATTGGATTAACGAATTTGGATCTCTTCTTTATCCATTTATAGGGATCAAATGGGTGCCCTTTTGACCAATGATCACCTCTAATGGTGGGGTTGACTTAGGCTTCTTGGAGCCTACATAAACCAATATAAAAATTGAATTTTCTTTTAATATTTATTATTTCTTTTTGCTGATTTGGAAAGATCCTTGGCATGTGGGAATACCTCTTGATGCTACAAAAATCAACAAAGGGAAAGTCTGTGGTCACTTCTCGATGGATCTATAAGATCAAACATGCAGTTGATGGAAGTATCGAGAAGTATAAAGTGAGGTTTGTGGCGAGAGGGTTCTCCCAAAAGGGGGGATTGGATTATGAGGATACATTCACATTTGTCACTAGATATGCATCCATTAGAGTAGTTATGTCCATTACTTCAGAGATGGAGTGGAGGATGCATCAAATGGATGTGAAGACTGCTTTCCTCAATGGAGTAATTGAGGAGGAGGTGTATATTGAGCAACCTCAAGGTTTTGAGGTGCATGGGAGAGATTCCCATATGCGTAGGTTGAAAAAGGCCCTTTATGGGATGAAGCAGGGTCTACGTTAATTGAAGAGGAGCTGTATATTGAGAAACCTCAAGGTTTTGAGGTGCATGGGAGAGATTCCCATGTGCGTAGGTTGAAAAAGGCCCTTTATGGGATGAATCAGGCTCTGTGCACATGGTATGCTTGGATCAACGAGTATCTTCTTGGTTTGGGCTTCACTAAGAGTGAGGCAGATCCCAACTTGTACTTTGTGCTTGTTCAGGGTGAACCGCTCATAATGGTATTGTATGTGGACGATTTGTTTTTGATGGGATCAGAGAAATTCATAGGGATGTGCAAGGAAGATCTTGCTTCAAAATTCGACATGAAGGACATTAGCTTGATGCACTACTTTTTGGGATTGGAGGTGTGGCAACAACCAGGAGAGATTTTCCTTGGGCGGGGCAAGTATGTAGTTGAGATCTTGAGGAGGTTCAGGATGGAGGATTGTAGGCCTATGTCTACACCAATGATCACTAACCTAAAAAAGCTAAGCACTTTTGAAGGTAAATTAGTGGATCCCACATTGTACAAACCACTAATAGGTTCCTTGATGTATTTGGCCAACAGTAGGTCAGATATATGTTTTGTTGTGAATACACTCAACCAGTTCATTGCGGAGCCGAGACAAGTTCATTGGGTGGCAATGAAGCATGTGCTGAGATACCTGCGTGGCATGGTAGACTTTGGACTAAGGTATGTCAGAGTTGGAGGAGTGGATCGACACGGGTACACAAATTTTGATTGGGTAGGGAGTGTGGTGGACAAAAGGTCCACATCTGGATGTTGTTTTAGCTTGGGATCTGTTGTAGCATTTTTTGGTTTTGATTAGATAGAATATTTGAAAAATGTTAAGTTAGGATATGGACATAATAATAGTGAATAAAATGTTAGTAGAAGAAAATATCTTGATAATGATGTCCATATCAAAGAAAATGTTAGGTTAGAAAGAAAATAAAACAAATAAACTTTGAAAGTGAGCAAGTCTAAATGCCACTACTCTGTTTCTGCAAAATAATGGTTGTGTGCAGCTTGTTTTTAAATGCCACAACCCATTACAGTCAAACTGTTTAATCTTGATTGCTTCATGCTTTAAATTTGATGTTATAGTTAGAGAATAAAGATCTGGCCAAACTGTTTAATCTTGGCAAATCAATATTTAGGTAGAGAATAATAAGGTGCTCATCAGTTTAATCTGAGCCCTTGGAGGTTGTAAGGGTAGAATTAGATAGTTTGTTTTTGATAAATAAGAAGAAAGGAAAAGGGTTTGCTAGCTTAAAATACACCCATTAAGTGAAGAAAAAATGATAAGATAAGCAAAGGGTAAGTAGAGAAAAGTTGCAGAAGTTTAATGGTTGATTGGACAAAATGTACATTTATCATGTTTCTATGCTCATGAGGCAATTATACAAGGAAAATGAAGGTCTACTTGATCAAGTAATTAACTTCCCATTCATCTCCATTCATTCATATATTTACTAATTTCCCCTTCAAACATTCATATTCATTCATTTTCATAAAATCCCTTTTCCTAAGGTCAAAACCCTTTTTACCTAGGAAAAGTAAAAAATTCCGAGGCAATTATACAAGGCAAATGAAGGTCTACTTGATCAAGTAATTAACTTCCCATTCATCTCCATTCATTCATATATTTACTAATTTCCCCTTCATACATTCATATTCATTCATTTCTATAAAATCCCTTTTCCTAAGGTCAAAACCCTTTTTATCTAGGAAAAGTAAAAAATTCCATGTAAAATCCCTTTTTACACAAAAACCATAAAAATATCTTTACCCTAAGCATAAATGTTTATATGAAAAGTCAAATCATCCATTAAAAAACATTATACTTAGTCACATTTTCCTTTCTGATTATATTTCATATTAACATTAATTTAATGTAATAAACCCTTAAATTATCCCTTTTCCCATATATATTAACTCCATTTATTTAAATATCCTGAAACCCTTATTTTGTTATAAAACTATGTATTTTGTATAAAATATCGCATCGGTGGGATCACAAAACCCTTCAAACATGCATACACCCCCACATTGCGATATGCGATGAATGACCTGGACCCGACGTTATATATGTCATAACTTATTACCATATCACGTCCGCCCTCCATCACAGTCCTGCTTATAGCATAGTCCTCCATGTATTGCAATCCTCGACTGCAATATGGAAGCCTGGACCCGACGCTATATATATTGCAATCTATTCCCATATCGCATCCACCTTTATCGCATATACCTCCCGCCAGTTGCGATCCCTGATTGCGATTGGGACCTGGACCTGATCACATATATATTATAGTTTACCGCCATATCGCATCCGGCCCTTATCGCATTCCTTTGCGATGGGCCTATCCCCTCGCCTAACTCCAATTGCGATATGCGAATAAGACCCGGACCCAATGCCATTATCTGCTAGTGCTTATAAAATTTCAAATCCGCCATAGCGCGTTTTGCAAAGAATTCCTTTGTTAAATAATTTTTTTATGATTTTAACGAAAAATAATTAAACCTCCATTTTAACTGCTAATCATGTTTTAACCCATAATTAAGCTATTCCCACCATGATTAATCCCTCCATATTCCTTCTTTCGCTCCACTACTGTTTACCTTCGCCCGATAGTTAAAAAGTTAACTGTTTCTCCATTAAACACATAAAAAGCCATTATTGCTCTGTTTTCATTGTTTACACAACATAAGCCTCTGCGACCCATAAACCATGGTTTCACCCTCCGATATGCCTTAGACTCCTTCCGATAAGCCTTTCGAAGCCAATAAAGACCTTCTCTGCCACTTGAGTTTTTCTTAACAGTTTATGTGTTTTGCAAGTAAGAAGACTGTTGTTCCAGGTTTATAAAAATAAGCATGCATAATAGTTGGAAGACAAATGAGCGATTTACTATGAAAAACACAGTAAAAATCTCAAATGCGCAGTAAAGTAGAAAGGAGCACAGTAAAGGTCACTCAGCCAGATTAAATATCCTCAAACAATATCAGATAAAAGGTTAAATGAAAACAATCGGCTAGCATGAAGAATGTGAACAACCAAGCAGCTTAAAGGGCGAAAATATCTTACAAAATGCTAGCACAACCTGAATAAATGGGACAGCAAGAAGCCGTTCAAATATCGGCCCCTATCTTCTTGCCATGAAGATCTTTCTTTTCCTAAAAATCTTAATCTGTTTCAGGATCTTTTCCTGAATTTCATTATTGTATAAATAACTCTTTTCTAGAGTTGTAAATGGTTCGGAATTGAAGATTCATAGTTCATTGCTTGTAAAGTCTTGACTGTTAGTTCTACTTTGAACCTGGAAGCCACCTTCGAAAGAAGCTTTTGTAGACACTTTATGTATTCAGTCTTTTTGGAACCTTAATACAAAGCAGAGGATTTTGAATCTGGTTTTACACAGTTTTGTGTTATCTTGTAAGTTTTTATAGTTTTCAATTGTTGTGTTATTTCTTCATATGCTTATGACTTATAGAGATATCTAGGTAGGAACAATTAGAGTTTCAATTGATTCTTATAAGCTCCTGAAGTGATCATCTATTAAAAGATTGGATTAATGCAACTGTCTGTGTAGCTAATCCCCTCTAATCAATAAATCACTAGCATCTTGTGTAAGCTTAAGTATACTGCCTTGAATCTTTTGAACGTAGTTTGGAAGGTTTTGCTACTTATGATTGTTTTGTTTTAGAGTCTGGAAACTATGATAATCATATTTTTTGTTGTCTTCTACTCACCACTATTTTGATCTACATCACTTTGTAAAGTCTTATAACAGCCCTCTGCTGAGATATTAATATACCCCAAAAGGATTAATTACTTCAATTCTACATCTATCTTCAGTCATTGGTCTTCCAAAACTAAAACGAAAAACCCCCAAAACAATTATTTTAGATGCTTTGACATTGGTAGCTTGACCTACTACTATCTTAGAGGTAACACATTAGACTGGCATCGTTGTCGAAGAGCGAAGTAACAAATGTCTCTCCCTGGGGAACGATAAAGTTTAGATCTATTTCTTGCTGGTGAACAAGGAATAGGCATTTGTATTGGTTGCATTATTTTCACCTGGCAACTCCACTTTGTCAGATGGCGATTCAACTAGATTACCGATCCCACTCTTGTTTTAAAATTTCAGCTACCTTTACTGCTATGCAAGGTTCATTGGTACTTGAAATCAACAATATGTCTTTTCCTCTCAGCGATGGTCAGAAATCTAAAATGTCTACAGAGGATGCAACTTTTAAAGTACACTTGTGAGTATAAGTTTTCCATGGGATTTCGTATTCATATTGTATATATTCTTCAGATTTTCAGTTGGCAACTTGGTTTGTCAATAAATCCCTCTGCACTTGGTTACATTGGAAAGCATATTACACCTAACAATGTAAAGTTTTTCAGTTCAGTTAGATAGAGGTGTGGGATTGATTAGCTACTTTCAGATTCAGGGCGCAGTAGATCTACAATTGTTTTGGTTGTATTTCAAGATTGCAGTATTAAGTTTGGTTTGGTTGAGTGCAATGACTTCCAAGAGATTAACTGATTAACTCCATAGCCCGTGAATTAGCCACTCTTTGTGCTTATTTCCACTTACTTTGTCAGTTGTTTCACTTAAGTAGTTTTCAAGTTTCAGATTTCAGTGTGAAAGAGTATCCAAATTAGTGCAAGCATATGGTTGCATTTTACAGTTGTAGGTTCTAGTGTGCAGTAGCAGAGTATTGAAATGACAACATTGATCCATGGGAATTGGTTATATTTCTACATAAGATGGCAAACCAATGGTTGGTGGTTTTATGGTATGACTCCATGCCCAACACTAAAGGCAACTAGTCTACTAATTCTTAGCATTCTACAGGAGAAAGCAGTCCCCAGAGGGAGCCAATGTTGTAGCATTTTTTGGTTTTGATTAGATAGAATATTTGAAAAAATGTTAAGTTAGGATATGGACATAATAATAGTGAATAAAATGTTAGTAAAAGAAAATATCTTGATAATGATGTCCATATCAAAGAAAATGTTAGGTTAGAAAGAAAATAAAACAAATAAACTCTGAAAGTGAGGAAGTCTAAATGCCACTACTCTATTTCTGCAAAATAATGGTTGTGTGTAGCTTGTTTTTAAATGCCACAACCCATGACAGTCAAACTATTTAATCTTGACTCCTTCATGCTTTAAATTTGATGTTATAGTTAGAGAATAAAGATCTGGCCAAACTGTTTAATCTTGGTAGATTAGTAGTTAGGTAGAGATTAATAAGGTGCTCATCAGTTTAATATAAGCCCTTGGAGGTTATAAGGGTAGAATTAGATAGTTTGTTTTTGTTAAATAAGAAGAAAGAAAAAGGGTTTGCTAGCTTAAAATGCACCCATTAAGTGAAGAAAAAATGATAGGATAAGCAAAGGGTAAGTAGAGAAAGGTTGCAGAAGTTTAATGGTTGATTGGACAAAATGTACATTTATCATGTTTCTATGGTCATGAGGCAATTATACAAGGCAAATGAAGGTCTACTTGATCAAGTAATTAACTTCCCATTCATCTCCATTCATTCATATATTTACTAATTTCCCCTTCATACATTCATATTCATTAATTTCCATAAAATCCCTTTTCCTAAGGTCAAAACCCTTTTTACCTAGGAAAAGTAAAAAATTTCGAGGCAATTATACAAGGCGAATGAAGGTCTACTTGATCAAGTAATTAACTTCCCATTTATCTCCATTCATTCATATATTTATTAATTTCCCCTTCATACATTCATATTCATTAATTTCCATAAAATCCCTTTTCCTAAGGTCAAAGCCCGTTTTACATCGAAAAAGTAAAAAATTCCATGTAGAATCCCTTTTTACACAAAACCCATAAAAATATCTTTACCCTAAGCATAAATGTTTATATGAAAAGTCAAGTCATCCATTAAAAAGCATTATACTTAGTCGCATTTCCCTTTCTGATCATATTTCATATTAACATTAATTTAATGTAATAAACCCTTAAATTATCCATTTTCCCGTATATATTAACTCCATTTATTTAAATATCCCGAAACCCTTAGTTTGTTATAAAGCTATGTATTTTGTATAAAATATCGCATTGGCAGAATCACAAAACCCTTTAAACATGCATACACCCCTGCATTGTGATATGCGATGAATGATCTGGACCCGACGTTATATATGTCATAACTTATTACCATATCGCATCCGCCCTCCATCGCAGTCCCGCTTATAGCATAATCCTCCATGTATTGCAATCCCCGACTGCAATATGGAAGCTTGGACCCGACGCTATATATATCGCAATCTATTCTCATATCGCATCTGCCTTTATCACATACACCTCCCGCCAGTTGCGATCCCCGATTGCGATTGGGACCTAGACCTGACCACATATATATTATAGTTTGCCGCCATATCGCATCCGGTCCTTACATTCCTTTGCGATGGGCCTACCCCTCACCTAACTCCAATTGCGTTATGCGAATAAGACCCAGACCCGATGCCATTATCCGCCAGCGCTTATAAAATTTCAAATCCACCAAGTGCGTTTTGTAAAGAATTCCTTTGTTAAATCATTTTTTATGATTTTAACGCAGAAATGATTAAACCTCCATTTTAACTGCTAATCACGTTTTAACCCATAATTAAGCTATTTTCGCCATGATTAATCCCTCCGTATTCCTTCTTTTGCTCCACTACTGTTTACCTTCGTCCAATAGTTAAAAAGTTAACTATTTCTCCATTAAATGCATAAAAAGCTATTATTGCTCTGTTTTCACTGTTTACACAGTATAAGCCTCTGCGACCCATAAACCATGGTTTCACCCTCTGATATGCCCCGGACTCCTTCTGATAAGCCTTTCGAAGCCAATAAAGACCTTCTTTGCCACCTGAGTTTTTCTTAATAGTTTATGTGTTTTGCAGGTAAGAAGGCTGATGTTCCAAGTTTATAAAAATAGGCCTGCATAATAGTTGGAAGACAAAATGAGCGATTTACTATGAAAAACACAATAAAAACCTTAAATGCGCAGTAAAGTAGAAAGGAGCACAATAAAGGTCACTCAGCCAGATTAAAGGATATTTACAGAGTTCAAACAATATCAGATAAAAGGTTAAATGAAAACAATTGGCCAGCATGAAGAATGTGAACAACCAAGCAGCTTAAAGGGCGAAAATATCCTACAAAAAGCCAGCACAGCTTGAATAAAGGGGACAACAAGAAGCAGTTCAAACAACTGCCCCTATCTTCTTGCCATGAAGATGTTTCTTTTCCTAAAAATCTTAATCTATTTCAGGATCTTTCCCTGAATTTCGTTACTGTATAAATAACTATTTTCTAGAGTTATAAATGGTTCGGAGTTGATTCATAGTTCATTGCTTGTAAAGTCTTGACTGTTAGTTCTACTTTGAACCTGGAAGCCACCTTTGAAATAAGCTTTTGTAGACACTTGATGTACTCAGTCTTTCTAGAACCTTAATACAAAGTGGAGGATTCTGAATCTGGTTTTACACAGTTTTGTGTTATCCTGTAAGTTTTTCCAGTTTTCAATCATTATTTTATTTCTTCATATGCTTATGACTTATAGAGATATCTAGGTAGGAACAATTAGAGTTTCAATTGATTCCTATAAGCTCCTGAAATGATCATCTATCAAGAGATTGGATTAATGCAACTGTCTGTGTAGCTAATCCCCTCTAATCAATAAATCACCAACATCTTGTGTAAGCTTAAGTATACTGCCTTGAATATTTTGAACATAGTTCAGAAGGTTTTCCTACTTATGATTGTTCTATTTTACAATCATAATCATATTTTTTGCTGTCTTCTACTCACCTCTATTTTGATCTATATCACTGCGTAAAGTCTTATAGCAGCCCTCTGCTGAGATATAATATACCCCAAAGAATTAATTACTTCAATTCTACATCTGTCTTCATTCATTGGTCTTCAAAAACTAAAATCAAAAACCCCCAAAACAATTATTTTAGATGCTCTGGCATTGGTAGCTTGACCTACTACTATCTCAAAGGTACCACATTAGAGTGGCGTCGTTGTCGGGGAGCGAAGTAACAAAGGTCTTTCTCCGGGGAATGATAAAGTTTAGATCTATTTCTTGCTGGTGAACAAGGAATAGGCATTTGTATTGGTTGCATTATTTTCACCTGGCGACTCCACTTTGTCGGATGGCGATTCCACTGGATTACCGATCCCACTCTTGTTTTGAAATTTCAGCTGCCTTTACTGCTATGCAAGGTTCATTGATATTTGAAATCAACAGTATATGTCTTTTCCTCTCAGCCATGGTCAGAAATCTAAAATGTCTATAGAGGATGCAACTTTTAAAGTACACTTGTAAGTATAAGTTTTCCATGGGATTTCATGTTCATATTGTATATATTCTTCAGATTTTCAGCTGTTGGCAACTTGGTTTGTCAATAAATCCACTCCGCACTTGGTTACATTGGAAAGCATATTACACCTAACAATGTAAAGTTTTTCAGTTCAGTTAGATAGAGGTGTGGGATTGATTAGCTACTTTCAGATTTGGGGTGCTGTAGATCTACAATTGTTTTAGTTATATTTCAAGATTGCAGTATTAAGTTTGGTTTGGTTGAGTGCAATGACTTCCAAGGGATTAATTGATTAACTCCATATCCTGTGAATTAGGCACTCTTGTGCTTATTTCCACTTACTTTGTCAGTGGTTTCACTTCAACAGTTTTCAAGTTTAAGATTTCAATGTGAAAGAGTATTCGAATTAGTGCAAGCATATGGTTGTATTTTATAGTTGTAAGTTGCAATGTGCAGTAGCAGAGTATTGACATGATAGCATTGATCCATGGGGATTGGCTATATTTCTAAATAAGATGGCAAACCTGTGGTTGGTGGTTTTATGGTATGACTCCATGCCCAACACTAAAGGCAACTAGTCTACTAGTTCTTAGCATTCTACAGGAGAAAGCAGTCCCCAGATGGAACCAATGTTGTAGCATTTTTTGGTTTTGATTAGATAGAATATTTGAAAAAATGTTAAGTTAGGATATGGAGATAATCATAGTGAATAAAATGTTAGTAAAAGAAAATATCTTGATAATGATGTCCATATCAAAGAAAATGTTAAGTTAAAAAGAAAATAAAACAAATAAACTCTGAAAGTGAGCATGTCTAAATGCCACTACTTTGTTTCTGCAAAATAATGGTTGTGTACAGCTTGTTTTTAAATGCCACAACCCATGACAGTCAAATTGTTTAATCTTGACTGCTTCATGCTTTAAATTTGATATTATAGTTAGAGAATAAAGATCTGGCCAAACTGTTTAATCTTGGTAGACCAGTAGTTAGGTAAAGAGTAATAAGGTGCTCATCAGTTTAATCTGAGCCCTTGGAGGTTATAAGGGTTGAATTAGATAGTTTGTTTTTGTTAAATAAAAAGAAAGGAAAAGGGTTTGCTAGTTTAAAATGCAACCATTAAGTGAAGAAGATATGATAGGATAAGCAAAGGGTAAGTAGAGAAAGGTTGCAGAAGTTTAATGGTTGATTGGACAAAATGTACATTTATCATGTTTCTATGCTCATGAGACGATTATACAGGGCAAATGAAGGTCTACTTGATCAAGTAATTAACTTCCCATTCATCTCCATTCATTCATATATTTACTAATTTCCCCTTCGTACATTTATATTCGTTCATTTCCATAAAATCCCTTTTCCTAAGGTCAAAACCCTTTTTACCTAGGAAAAGTAAAAAATTCCGAGAAAATTATACAAGGCAAATGAAGGTCTACTTGATCAAGTAATTAACTTCCCATTCATCTCCATTCATTCATATATTTACTAATTTCCCCTTCATACATTCATATTCATTCATTTCCATAAAATTCCTTTTCCTAAGGTCAAAACTGTTTTTACCTAGGAAAAGTAAAAAATTCCATGTAAAATCCCTTTTTACACAAAACCCATAAAACTATCTTTTCCCTAAGCATGAATATTCATATGAAAAGTCAAATCATCCTTTAAAAAGCATTATACTTAGTCACATTTCCCTTTCCGATCATATTTCATATTAACATTAATTTAATGTAATAAACCCTTAAATTATTCCTTTTCCCATATATATTAACTCCATTTATTTAAATATCCCGAAACCTTTAGTTTGTTATAAAACTATATATTTTGTATAAAATATTCCATTGGCGGGATCGCAAAATCCTTTAAACATGCATACACCCCCACATTGCGATATGCGATGAATGATCCGGAATCGACGTTATATATGTCATAACTTATTACCATATTGCGTCTGCCCTCCATCGCAATCTCGCTTATAGCATAATCCTCCATGTACTGCAATCCTCGATTGCGATATGGAAGCCTGGACCCGACGTTATATATATCACAATCTATTGCCATATCGCATCTGCCTTTATCGCATATACCTCCCGCCAGTTGCAATCCCTGATTGCGATTAGGACTCGGACCCGACCACATATATATTATAGTTTACCGCCCTATTACATCCGACCCTCATCACATTCCTTTGTAGTGGGCCTACCCCCTGCCTAACTCCGATTGCGATATGTGAATAAGACCCGGACTTGATGCCATTATCCACCAGCGTTTATAAAATTTCAAATCCACCATAGCGTGTTTTGCAAAGAATTCCTTTGTTAAATAATTTTTTATGATTTTAACGAAGAAATGATTAAACCTCCATTTTAACTGCTAATCACGTTTTAACCCATAATTAAGCTATTCCTGCCATGATTAATCCCTCCATATTCCTTCTTTCGCTCCACTATTGTTTACCTTCGCTCGATAGTTAAAAGTTTAACTATTTCTCCATTAAACGCATAAAAAGCCATTATTGTTGTGTTTTGACTGTTTACACAACATAAGCCTTTACGACCCATAAACCATGGTTTCACCCTCCGATATGCCCTGGACTCCTTCCAATAAGCCTTTCGAAGCCAATAAAGACCTTCTTTGCCACCTGAGTTTTTCTTAACAGTTTATGTGTTTTGTAGGTAAGAACACTGTTGTTCCAGGTTTATAAAAATAAGCTTGCATAACAGTTGGAAGACAAAATGAGTGATTTACTGTGAAAAACACAGTGAAAACCTCAAATGCGCAGTAAAGTAGAAAGGAGCACAGTAAAGGTCACTCAACCATATTAAAGGATATTTACAGAGTTCAAACAATATCAGATAAAAGGTTAAATGAAAGCATCGACCATCATGAAGAATGTGAACAACCAAGCAACTTAAAGGGTGAAAATATCCTACAAAAAGCCAACACAGCTTGAATAAAGGGGACAGCAAGAAGTAGTTCAAATAGTTGCCCCTATCTTCGTGCCATGAAGATCTTTCTTTTCCTAAAAATCTTAATCTGTTTCAGGATCTTTTCCTGAATTTCGTTACTGTATAAATAACTCTTTTCTAGAGTTGTAAATGGTTTGGAGTTGAAGATTCATAGTTCATTGCTTGTGAATTCTTGACTGTTAGTTATACTTTGAACCTGGAAGCCACCTTTGAAAGAAGCTTTTGTAGACACTTGATGTACTCAGTCTTTCTGGAACCTTAATACAAAGCAGAGGATTCTGAATCTAGTTTTACACAGTTTTGTGTTATCCTGTCAGTTTTTCTAGTTTTCAATCGTTATGTTATTTCTTCATATGCTTATGATTTATAGAGATATCTAGGTAGAAACAATTAGAGTTTCAATTGATTCTTATAAGCTCCTGAAGTGATCATCTATTAAGAGATTGGATTAATGCAATTGTCTGTGTAGCTAATCCCCTCTAATCAATAAATCACTAGCATCTTGTGTAAGCTTAAGTATACTGCCTTGAATATTTTGAACGTAGTTCAGAAGGTTTTCCTACTTATGATTGTTCTGTTTTTTTACAGTCTGGAAATTGTGATAATCATATTTTTTGTTGTCTTCTACTCACCACTATTTTGATCTATATCATTGTGTAAAGTCTTATAGCAGCCCTCTGCTGAGATATTAATAGACCCAAAGGATTAATTACTTCAATTCTACATTTGTCTTCATTCATTGGTCTTCCAAAACTAAAACCAAAAACCCCCAAAACAATTATTTTAGATGCTCTGGCATTGGTAGCTTGACCTACTACTATCTTAGAGGTACCACAAGATCAACCATGATCTCATGGTTCAGTAAGAAGTAGCAATCAGTGGCACTCAGTTCAATAGAGACAGAGTACATGGCAGCGAATATGGCGAGTTGTGAGGGAGTGTGGCTTCACAAGATGCTTGCAGGGTTATTTGATCTGCACATGGGGCCAACAATGATTCACTGTGATAGTCAAAGTTGCATTAAGCTCTCTGAGAATCCTGTGTTTCATTATCAGTCCAAGCATATCGAAATCAGATATCACTTCATTAGAGACAGGGTCTAGACGAGTGTTGTGAGATTGATGTACATTTCTACAGAGGAGTAGGTGGCAGATGTTCTCACTAAGCCTCTAGTCAAAGGGAAGTCTGTCAAGCACCGAGATACACTGGGAGTAGTGGAGAATCTCTTCCTTGCTAGGAGAGAGTGTTGAAATGAGTGGTAGCTTCAGAAGGTCTTCTACATAGGCTTGGTGTCTTAGCATGTGGAAGACATTATTTTCGTCTTCTAGGTTCTTGCTTGGTGGAGTAAGTGATTTATGTCTTCTTCCCTGAATCTTGAGTCTAACTCAGGAAAGGTACAATAATTAAAGTAAATTAATTATTGTGGACTATTGAGTCATTTTCTAAGCATAAATAATTTAATTATTTAAGTGACTTAGAAATAATCTCAACCGTTGATCTCCAAGATGGTTCTAGAAGTGAGATTGGGGTTAGGGATTTGGACTCAACAAAGATTATAAAGGAGGCCTAGCGAAGAGGTAAAGACACATAAGAACACAAGTTGTGTGAGAGAATCATCATTCAAAGAAAGGGATTTTCTCTATGTGCGAGTGGCTTTGTGGACTAGGAGCGCAAAGAAGGAGAAGTGGAAGTGGATTGGGGAAAATCTAGGATGGCCGAGTAAGAGGAGATTGTAGGGCCAAGTTGTCGAAGGGACATTGATTTTATCTGGAGGAGGTCGAGTTGCTAAATGGCCGAGTTTTCCTTTGTGTGAATTAGTGGCATGCAAGGAAGGCGTAGGTCGAGTTACTGATTGAGTATTTGGGCCGAGTTCTTTAGGCCGATTTCATCCGGCTATTTTCCTAAAGGTCGAGTTCCTTGGTCCGAATTCATTCTATAGGAGCCGAGTTATAGGTTCTGGGATTTTGTATTTTTCCTAGTATCTCAGTGGGTCGAAAAACCTAAATTTTCCAAATAATTAAATGATGGAGAATTGTTGTAGGTGATTTATTTTTGCAACGTGTGATTGATCTTTCTGGTTCATTTTTGTTGCATATATTTAATTCTAGAAGTTCAAAATACCAATCATTTTATTTTTCGGTGATTCAGTGTTTATTTGGTTAAATAAATAAATTGTTTGGGATAAATTAAATTCCCGTGAAATAATAAATCCAATGGGTATTAGAAATTTAACACTATTATATGCTTGAAAAATTGATACTTTTTACCTTCTACTATCAGTGATATGCTTAAAAATTTGATGTTTGTTTGTAATTGCTAGAATCTAGATGGTTGATGCTTGAATAATTAATCATTGATGTACTATGGATACCATATCTATCTTGATTTGTCTACAAATATGCATGTTTTTGTATATTCTGCAACCAAATTGGTATTCTGGATGTTTTTTTAATATAAATGCAAAATTATATATATATATATATATATATATATCAAATAGATGCTTTCGAGATGCTTCGCTTCCAAAAAATGTCCCTGCTTCATGCAACACTGGTCTGAACACTCTCCTCCAAGATTCCAACACTCCTACAAGGTGAATCATTCTCCAAGCAATCAACCCACTCTCCATGTGCACATCATAAAGATTCAATAATGCCATCAACTCTCCAAAGCTCCATGAAAGAATACCACACAAGCATTGAGACAAGGCATAGAAATCCATGAGTAAGCTAACTCCAATGTGTATGCCCATCATGATACAACCAAGGGTAATCAACATGCTATTCACCCCAAAATCACATGAAGCACCCCCAAGCTTGGTTTAAACACTTTTGGAGTAACCCTGAAAGCTAACACATTAATTGGGATTTCAAACATTGTTTAGGTTATTTTGGCATAATTGTTTCTTTGGCTTGTACCTATTGAAGATGTAGCTTAATAAATAGGATGTCATGATGGGAAGGTAGACAACTATGAAAAGGAGAGCATATGTATGTGTGAAAATTGTTGGGGAAGATCTAGATTGTCATCATTATGGATCTTTGACTCAATATTTATGAGATTTATTGACAATACAAGCAATCGTTAGAAGTGACACACATAGGCTAGTATAGTCAGAAAAAATAGAAGATTGAACATCCTTTTAATTCTAATCCCAAGTTCCAATCTTAGATAATTAAACTAGAACCAGTCAAAGGGGGCTTACCGAATCAATGGAAGTAGAGGGTTGTTATTGGCCCCACTAGGGTTCAATTTACCTAAGTGACATGCTTGCCCCTTGTGGGCTGGCATGTCCTCACGCGCAGGACATTTGAATATTGGAAGCCATCATGGTCATTAAATTGGAACAGGTCACACCCAATTAAGATTGATACTATGTCCCTCCTCTTAATAGGTGGTGGATACTCTGCCCATTAAAGTTAAAGAAAGCATCCTCGTGTAGAAATATCTGATCTTTCTTGTTCTATGTTTTGTCACTTGAGGTTTGGGTGAACATATGAAATAGCAAATATTTGTTGTCTAGACACAATAATGGTATCTACGATGGGGACATTGGACAAAGAAGCTATTTATCTGCTATCAATCTCAATTAGTTAATGGAAACATATTTTCTAGTTATGAAAAAATAATTAAAACGTTTGATAAGATTACCTTCAATATCGGTACAACCTTAATGAAGGGGTTTGATAAGATGCTGGGAACTTATGTTGGTTACATGATGTACATTTCAATTCTATGAAGGAATTTTTTCATATTAGTTCAGATTTAAGACATGCAAACAATATTCAAAAGCACCTTCCAATGTTTGTATTATTGGAAAAATTAGTTCCAATATTTGTATTATTGAAAAAATTAGCTGTTTACAAAAGTGATGTACACATGCAGTTTCGACTACGCTTTTGTTCGATTTTCCTTTATTTGGGCATCCAAATTTAAAATACTTGTACATCCACATTGAAATGAATCTTTTCAAGTGGCAGCCACTGAATATCTAATTTGCACTTGGGCCATTTCTAGGCTGGCTATGAAGGGAAGACTCTTAAACTTCGAATTCCCTTTCCTAGACCTGCTGAGGATCGAAGGTGATTATTTATATAGTTTAAATTTATGCTAGGCGCTAGATTATTATATGCACAAATTAATTTATGCTTTAATTAGATTTATAACCTGCTCTTTTTTCTTTCGAAATCTGAAACGTTTTTATATAATTTGTTTAACTTGATCTCTTAATATGTCGGCATGCAGGGATGTCAAGACCCTCATAGTGCAGATGCTTGAAGCTGCAAAACAAGATTCCATCAATTAAAATTCTTAAATACAACTCAAGTATATACATGTCATATTTGCATGTAATTGTTTGTTGTCATAATTGTACACATGGAGTATTTCTTGAAAATTGTTCTAGTCATCTCCTTAAGCTCAATTATCACACGATTGCTTGAAGTGCAAGATGTAGTTGCAATTTTCCTAATTTTTCCTTTGAATCTTTTTAGCTTTTCAATTAACTCTCTAAGAGATTCCGTGTATTTTATATAACCGAGTATTCAAACTTAGTTTCTTCTCCTATGTAAATACGAAAAATTAGTGCGTTCACTTTTCTATTCGTTACACTTCATTTTGTCTTCTCTTTAAGTATTGGAGATTGTAGCCACAGTTAGGGGTTTCTGTTACTGGTTCTTTTTAAATTTATGATCTCATGTGTTTCCCTTTCCATCATTAAGGATTTTAAGATGTACCAGATCACTAGTGTCTAGAGTATGTTACAGTTCAGGAAAGCATAACTAAATAATAGTTTTAACCACAAAACAAAAATATATAATGGACCCAATAACACTATTCATTAAACTCATGGAAGCAGCTCAATTTGCAATCACTGTGTTATGAAGTATTATATAAACTATGAAATTCAAGATTAAGTCAACAAAACAGAAAAGAAAAGAAGAAAACAAACAAAAGCAAAAACAAAAAACATGATAGATTATGATAAAATATATATTATTTTTCGTCAATATTTACAATTTTTTTCCAATGCCTTGTGATTGTAGTATATAGTCATTTATTAATGATGATATATTGCTATCAATTGTCAACGTTGTACGATGTGTCTTCCACATGAAAGGAAATATTGAAGAGATGTAAGATATTTAAGGAACATTTTCGCTGTGGTTTAAGTTTGTCTTCAATTTGTGAGGGCAAAGTTTTGTGTTCTGCTTTTATACTTGTGATTTTCTTGTATATATTATATTCGGATAGTTTTGAGGTTTATGGGTTTCATATCGAAAAAGTTTTCATGTGTTCTGGAGATATTCCTTTCTCCCTGGAGGATTATCGTAGTTCAATCATTCACTATTGTTCCTCCACTTGCACACTGTCCTCTTGCATAAAGGATCCAATCTTGTTTCAAAATGAGATGGTTCATAATGATAAAGGGCTTTGATTAGCTATTTCAAATATTAAATAATCATTTTTAGACATCATTCTTATATAAGATAATTTTAGATTTAATCCTTGAGTAGTTAACCAATACCACCATTGTAATCTATTAACACAAGATGTAGAGAAGAATAAATAAATGAAATAGAGGGAAAAGTTTAACAGTTTTCTTGTCACTACAATTATCATAACATTACTTGACTATATATTGTCGGTGGAAGAGGTAATTATCCACAAACATAATTATTTAACCATATGTTGGATTATTGGACAATTGCTTGCCCATTGACTGGACACTCAATATACTCATTTCTGGAAATCATTTATGAAGAACCAAGAATAGAGAGTGTGGAAGGACAAACACGATTGGTCTGGTGAGAGTTATCCGTGGAAGGAGTTTCAAGAATTATTAGATAATAGCCCTGTCAGGGTTTTACATCAACAGGATGTTCTAAGATGGGGCCACCAATCAACTGGAAAATTTACGTTAAAAGAAGCCTATCAAATACTAGCAAATTTCCATGTAGATGACAATAGAATTGTGGAGGAAACTGTGGGATTGTAAGAGCTAGCCGAAACTAGTTTTCTTATGGCTACTGACCCATGGCAAAACCCTTACATGGGATCACTTAAGGAGAAAAGGCTACAAAGGACAATCAATTTGCCTATTATGTTCTCAAGCAGAGGAGACAACACAACATATTTTCCTAACCTGCACCTTTCCACGTAATGTTTGGGATATAATGGGGAGGATATTTCGATGTCCCGCCCCTCAATCTTGCACAATCAAAGAACTAGTAATGCAATGTTTAGACAACGAGTTTAATAATCCCATAGCATCACACGCTTGGAGACTTGCTTGTGGCTTTGTCCTATGGAACCTCTGGAAAGAACGAAACCTTAGGATATTTGAGACAAGCAAAAGGAATGGTGCTAGTTTACAAGATTTAAGAATATATGTGAGGCACTAGTGACATTGTCCTTTGCACTCAAATACAAGGATGAAGGAATATATTTTTAAAACATTGGATCTACAAACAACAATGTTTAACCCTACTTCCATCAAGTCGCTCAGTTTGAGGCATAACGATAAAGATATCAATTTGTTCACCCCACCTCCAAAACACTTCAAAATACCAAGTTTTGATGGGGCATCCAAGGGGAATCTATTGAGAAATCTAGGGCGTAGTAATTATGTGATTTCTCTTCTATTAGCAACTGCTTGTGAGTGCTTTTTACTGCTTTAGATTAGGATCTTTTTTTACTTAGGTTATTAGTGTTCTTCTTCATCAAACAAATACCAATGCATAAAACATAAAGAGACAAGAGACACAAAATATAGGCTATCATCCAGGGCCAAAACATCTCACTCTTTGAGAGGAAAACTCGAACAAATTCTTCTTATAGAGATTCCAATTGACGAATACCAAGACCAAAACCCTTGGACCTATTTGCCACTCCAAGACCAAGCCACAAAGCTGCTTTTTCCTTCAACGAAAGTCAAACTTCGTCCTCCTCGACTACTGCCTTCCAGACGTCGGCTCCCACTTCAGATCTGCAACTTCTTGGCTTCCTTCAAAAATCCTAACATGTGTGACTTGTCACCTTTGAGTCCTTGATACCCTTTGCTTTAGGTGGAGATTGCTTGTTTGTCAACTTGGTTTGATGTCACCCGTGTTCTTCAGCTAAAATACTTTTCTTATAATGATTGGTATTTCAGCCTTCTTCCCGTAATGGACAACATAGATCTCTCGCATGTGTGGAGGTTAGTTGGCCCACAAAATAGTCCCAAATCAACACTTAGATACCTCACCGCTCCTTCTTCGTCGCTGGTAATTTGATTCCCTTGAAGACCCTCGCATTTCAGATCTTGATCAAATTATCTCTGAAATTCTATCTCCTGAACTTAGGTCGAGCTGCCTATTTATAGTGGTTTTCCTTTGTAATTAGCCAACATGTCTCTTAGAGTAGGTTATTTACTCCATTTTGTAGCCGACATGGAGTTGTTTGTGCTTGGTCTTAGAGGGCGTACATACCTATTTAATGAGTCATACACAATGTAACATACCCAAGAAGGGTCCTTCATACATGGCATAGACTCAATTTGACTTTTATGACTAGATGACAAATCCTAAAGGGTGACAATGGGATCCATCACTAAAATAAAATTCCTTGCTCATGAAACCCATGAAACAAGCATTACAATAATGATTTTATTATTCTTTTTTCATCAATTATTACATAAAAACACAATTACACATATCATTATGGAGACTGAACCTAGTTATATTTTTCAACATTCCCTCTTAACTAGAGAGGTATTCAGAATGGTACTTGGTCATTCTCAATATGAAGAATTTCTCATAAGAAGAGTCAGATTGGTAACCCATCTGTATAACATCATATCAACCAACATTGTTACATAGCAAGGCCTTGACTAACAACTGTATCTCTCCACGAGATCTGAGCACAATGCTAACGAGATCAATGATGTATAAACACCCTCATCATTGTCTCTCTCAGAACATACTCCACTTGGGTTCTCAAGGTGTGTTCCACCAGGACTATTCTTATCTTGGATTCCCAATCCTCAAAGAATATCAGTCCTCTATGACTACTCTTATCTTAGATGCCCTAATACATCCTCAAAGAGCATCGGATGTCAAATACTTACCCAATCCTCCATTATGTCTTCCCAAGTGAAGACAAGAATGATGTGTCTATCTCTCCCTCTTAATTAGGGAGGACATATCTATTCCAATAAAGGAATGTACTCATTCCTATGGAAGGAATGTACCTAAGCTCCCTCTTAGCTTAGGAATTTCCAGGTTTCTTCCAAGTAAGAAACTTGTTTCCAGGCTCCCTCTTAACTAGGGACTTAGAATAGTTTCTTAGGTGGAGATGGTGGGACAACCAAATGCTTGAAGAACTCCTCTTCATGATGTCATGAACTTCTTTTCGTTATGTAGGAGTCTTCATGTTTGGGACTTCTACATAGGGCACCGACCATCCATCACTTTCATCCTTGAGTCAACCATGTCATCATCAGAAAGTGATCCATTAGTCCATATCTAGCCTTCCTTGAACATTACCTTTGTGATGGTCTTTCAGCATGACATCTTTTAGTTTGCATCAACCGCCTGCATACATATCGACATATCTCCCAAAGATATATATTGTCAAGGGTCTCTTTCTTTTTCAGACTCCGTGGGAGTCTTCATATCTTCCATGGAGATATCCTAGTCAAATCTTCTTAGTCTTTTGAATGTTGATTGTCTTTACTATGGTTGCATATTCCATGATCTCTTCCTTCCTTTCTTCACACATTTCATTCCCAAGAGCTTCCAATAAGAGTTCCTCAACTGCAGTCAACCACCTCATACTTCATATTGATTTCATCTAGTGAATGTGTGACTCATGCATTCCTTCATTCCTTTGAGGGAGAAGATCCTTTCTTTTGATCATGCTCTCAAGATAGAGCATTGATCCATGGTACTTACAACCATATGACATGACTTCCACAATATCAAATGTAAGCATACATACGTCGTTTTTCCTTTGAGTCATCCGGACTTTCTGCAGCAACTTCCTTGATTGAAAGAGCTTCAGTCCCTTGATCTTCTTCACTTTTATGTCATCATACCATCATCCCATGAATTCCACAAGTTTGGAATTCTTGATAAAAACCTTGCTTCCTCTTATGATCGGTGAACCTTTCAATGTAGATTCCATCATAGAATTTTTAGGATCTAAAGTATCCCCGTCAATTGAAGTTTCCTTTTGACAGATGTATGATGAACCTTGTATTAAATGACCTTGCCACTAGTGTTTTCAATGAGATTCCCAAGAGTTATATCCTTGACTTCCATAGATTCTAAATGTCTTTCGTGCTTCTCTATGATGATGTTCGAGCTCTTGCTTTGAATTCTTCTGTGATGCCTTGATGCATCTCATTTAGTGAATCATGATAGCATTATCTTACAACAGAAGACTTAGGAATTTGAGAAGAACTTAGGTGAGGAAGACTATCTCACTAATAGAGATCTCTTACTTAGTTTCTCTTGGAATTCTTTTCAACTTCCTCTAGTTCTTTTGCGATATGGGCTTCTTGTCGTCCTCTCTTGTTGTCCATATTGACCTTAGGACATCTCTTTTGTAGTGCCCATATTTCTGACACCCATAGCATTGAATTTTAGCCTCTTTTTTTTTTTAACCAAACTTTCCAAATTGTCGCTTTCTTTTTGTTATTAAAACATAAGCTTGATTTTGCTTTCCTGCTCCCACATCAGATTTGGCCTTTAGTCTAGATTCTTCAATCTTGCATAGTGATCATAGATCCTGGAATTGAGTAGCTTCTTTCTTCCCATAAATACTTGAAGTAAATTTACCCCACTCCTCCGGTAGTGCATTTAATACAATTATAGTCATTTCACTATTAGACATGACATCTCCCAGATCTTGTAGTTGATCTTGAATCTCAAATATCCTCATAAAGTATGAGGCTATTCCATCTTCCCTTGACATCTTCAGTGTGTAGAGTTCTTGCCGTAATGAGATGACTTCTCCAACACTACTTACAGAATAAAACTCTACCAGTTTGTAATAGATTTCTTTTGAAGTTTCGCATTTAGATACATATGGGACGAGGGGATCCTTGCTGGATTCTATGAGAATCCTTTGAGCCTTAACTTACCCTTTCATATATTTGGCAAGAGCTTGAGCATCCTACTCTCTTGGTTTAGCGATAGAACGTTTGACATGTTCCATAACCTCATTTTCAATGAGATTCAGATCTGTCCCTTTCTTCCATGCAAGATAGTTTGAAGTGCCAACTAGTTTGTTGCTTTCCTTGCAAAAAGACATTTTTCCAGATTCATATGTGGGCATAAATATACTTACTTGATAGGATGCTCCTTCTTCTTGTTGCTTCCTTGATGTTGATGATGATATAGAGGATAGAAAACTTCTCCTTGATGAAGGTAGTTTTCTTCAAGAATGATCCTTGATCCCAGAGGGAGTGAGATGACACCGCCTTTTGATTTAGCTTCCTTTGGATGAATAGTCTTCAAAAAACACTTTAACTTGGGTAGATGCAGGGTTTTGGCCTTCTCCCTCTTGATGATGATCCTAATACTTCTTTGTAGACTTCTTTGATCTAGGGTTATGATGCTTCCTTTGACTTTAAGATGATCTTCGCTATGATGCCTTCCTTTAGATTTGATCCTTGAGTGTCCTTTGATGAGATGCCCTTCCTAGACTTAGTCACCATAGCTCTGATACCATATTGAGAAATCTAGGGCATAGTAATTATGTGATTTCTATTCTATTAGTAACTTCTTGTGAGTGATTTTTACTACTTTAGATTTGGATATTCTTTTACTTAGGTTATTAGTGATCTTCTTCATCAAACATCTACCAATGCATAAACCATAAAGACACAAGAGACAAAATATAGGCTATCATCCAGGGCCAAAACCTCTATCTTTGAGAGGAAAACATGAACAAACTCTTCTTCTTATAGAGATTCTAATTGATGAATACCAAGACCAAAACCCTTGACCTATTTGCCACTCCAAGACCAAGCCACACAACTTCTTCCTTCAATGAAAGTCAAACTTCATCCTCCTTTACTATTGCCTTCTAAACCTTTGCTTCCTCTTCAGATCTGTGACTTCTTGGCTTTCTTCAAAAATCTTAACATGTGTGTAATGTCACCTTTGAGTCCTTGATACTCTTCGCTTTAGGTGGAGATTTCTTGTTTGTCAACTCAGCTTGATGTCATCCTTGTTCTTCACCCAAAATACTTTCCTTATAGTGACTGATATTTCAGTCGTCTTCCTGTAATGGACAACATAGATCTCTCGCACATGTGGAGGTTAGTTGGCCCACAAAACAACCCCAAATCAACAATTAGATACCTGGCCACTCCTTCCTTCTTCCTCGTTGGTAATTTGATTGCCTTGAAGACCCTCGCACTTCAGATCTTGACCGAATTGTGTCTCTGAAATTCTATCTCCTGAACTTAGGCCGAGTTGCCTATTTATAGTGGTTTTCCTTTGTAATTAGCTGACATGAAAGAGCTTGAGCCGACATGTCTCTTAGAGTAGGTTAGTTACTCCATTTTGTAGCCAACATGAAGGAGTTGTTTGTGCTTGGTCTTTGAGGGCTTACATGTTGATTTAATGACTCACACACAATGTAACATACCTAAGAAGGGTCCTTCCTACATGACATAGACTCAATTTGACTTTTATGACTAGATGACAAATCCTATAAGGCTCACAATGAGAGCCATCACTAAAATAAAATTCCTTGCTCATGAAACCCATGAGACAAGCATTACAATAAAATTTTTTTTTTTTTTTTTCTCATCAATTACATAAAAACACAATTACACATGTCATTATGGAGACCAAACCTAGTTACATTTTTTGTTATGAAACCAGCTCAAGAAAAGATAGAAAAGATAGATCAACGCCTTAGAATTCAGCCTCTTCGAGGGGGCAACCTCCTTTACATTACATAAATGAACAATTCTTGGATGATACAAATGAAAAGACCTCCTTTCTATATATAGGAGTCTAAGGGGTCATTATATAATCAGAGCCTAACATAACAATAATAATGTAAGGGCACAATAATAAGAATAGTGGGCTTCTATGGGGCACAATAGTAACAATATGGGCACTACATGGGTACATCAATATAATAAGGGGGTTGCACTAATAATAATAAGGGGTTACACTAGTAGTATAGGGGCCTAACCTGGCCCTCTCCTTCAAAAAGTGTTGTCCTCAACGCTTGAGTAATTCTTGATGCTTCTATATAAAATTCTTGTCCTCCGATGTGGAATCTTCAGCATGTAAGTTCTTCCACTTGATGAGATACTCTGAAATTGATTTATTTTGTAGCTGTCGGATTCTTGTTTCTGTGACTGCTCTAGGTTCCAATATGAATTTTCCTTCCTCTTCAATTTCTGGCAATATTGTTTAAATTGGGATCTTTTGCAACTTTTGAATAAGTGGCCATACTTCTTCATCCTTCTTTGATTCATCCCTTACTTCGTTTATCCAATCTGGTTGGATAATAGAAATAGCATAAAACAATGCTTCCACACCCTCATCCTTTCTTGAGAGCATCTGCAACAAAATTTTGCTTCCATATTCTATAGATGATGTCAAAGTCATAACCCAACATATTTGTGACACATTTTTTCTGTTCTTCTAAAGATAATAGTTGTTCTAAAAGGTATTTAAGACTATCATGATCCATTTTTACCATGAAGTGTCTTCCCATTCGGTAAGGTCGCCTTTTTTTAAGTGCATGTAGTATTGCCAACATTTCCTTCTCACAAATAGCTTGCTTGAGATGTAGCAGTAAAAATACCCAATCACCTACATCAAAACATTTTCACTATGATGTTGATCTACCTATTGTTTCATTCGATTTTGCAAAAGTGGCATTATCCTTTAAAAGTTGGAGAACTTGTTGTTGATGCACGATGTGATCTTTCACCACTTGAACCTTTTTCTTCTTGATATGTCCTTCTATCTTTAGAGTTTAAGGAGTGATAATTTCTTCCAATCCTTTACAAGATATGGTCAGATTCATTTCTTGATGCTCGATGTGATCTTTCACTTCTTGTACATTTTTTTTCTTGATATGTCCTTCTATCTCGATAGTTTGAGGAGTGGTAATTCCTGCCAATGCTTTACAAGATATGGTCTGATTCATTTCTTCTATCTCTGGGGTTGGATCCTGGCGTATATTCTCTTCTTTTGATGTTTCTTGATCTTTTTCTTCCTCCTCTTCATACTCTATGTAAAATAATTTCTTCTCAACACACTTATGATCTTTAGTGCATTTGCTATCACAATTGTAACAAAGCCCTTTTTCTCTTTTTTCTTCCAATTGTTGTGGTGTAACCCTTGTAGGTTGTGGAAGGCTAGGAGAAACAACACTTTCCATCTTCATAGCTGTGAGGGTAGAATTCATTGTTGCCATAATTTTACTTTCTAGTATGTCACAAAGCCCTTTTACTCTTTCCAATTGTTGCTGGTGTTTGCCTCTAAAGAAGGCGGTTGCTCTTTGTCATCCTCAAATTGCTAATTCATTTCCTCTGTGAGAAATTGACCACGTAACAAGTCGTTTACGAGAACAAAGCCCTTTATACCATAAAAATTGATCCAGTTCTAAATATGAAAATGCAATACATACCTTTTGTAACAGTGGTACACCATGTAGATCAAAATATTGTTCCATCTGAAGTATCCAATTTACCGAATCCTTCCCATCAAACTTCCTCATCTTGTTTTTTCTTGATTTTAGGAGCTCGATCTTGAAACGACTGTAACTCTGTACTTTCAAATCTTTAAGTTCTGGAATTGTGACCTACAATAGCCCTCTGTGTCCTCTTTCCAATGCCACCATTATGACCCCAATTGGATTCTGCAATGAAGAGTTATGCCAAATCTCCCACAGTGACCTGATTATAGACCTTTCCATAAGAGCGAACTTGTATGAAGTGCCACGTGTCACTATTTGGATCTTTGGCTCTGGAAAATATCTAGAAGAAACTACAGCCTGTCCTCTTTCTGTACCTTTTTATGAAATTTCAATCCGATGCTCAGAGAGAAAGTTATGACTATTTTCCCCAGGTCACCTGTTTGGAATGTAATTCAGGAGTCTGCAAAAAGACCAACTTCCTCAGATCATATCTCTGCAAATATAGCGCAAAAAGTTCTGAAATTCGGGCTTGAGATTCAGTGCGATGTATTCTCAAATGGGTTTTTTTTTCGACTTCTGAAATGTCGCAGAAAAAAATGTTATAGTGAAAATGCCACGATGACCTGTTTGAAGCAGCAAAACCCTAGAATCCAAAGCTCTGATACCAAATGTTATGAAACCAGTGCAAGGAAAGATAGAAAAGATAGATCAATGCCTTAGAATTCAGCCTCTTCAAGGGGGCAACCTCCTTTACATTACATAAATGAACAATTCTTGGATGATACAAATGAAAAGACCTCCTTTCTATATATAGGAGTCTAAGGGGTCATATCATAATCAGAGCCGACATAACAATAATAATGTAAGGGCACAATAATAACAATAGTGGGCTTCTATGGGGCACAATAATAATAATATGGGCACTACATGGGTACATCAATATAATAAGGGGGTTGTACTAATAATAATAAGGGGTTACACTAATAGTATAGGGGCCTAACATTTTTCAATAGAATCTAGGACCAATGGGTTGCTGAAGCATTTTTCGAGACGAGTCATCTCAACCTCTACACATTTATGCTTCCTATTGTGGTACCTCAACAAACAACATAACATATTTTTTTGGCCTGGAAAAAGGGTTGAAAATAACAGTTCGTGAGGGATATACGTTTTTACAGGCTCATGCAGATTCTTATATTGCCATACAATATCTCCGATTTTTTTTTACATGGTCAATCAGAAGAACAAGTATGCCATACCTAGAGACTCAATGGAGTAATCAAGAGTATTAAAAACATATTGTCGTCCTTTCAATTTATTATCCCACATCACACAAAGAGGGAAGGTAATCGGGTGGCAGATGTATTAGCTGACTAGGGCAACTATACACAAGGGCTACAATATGATAAACCATGCTCAGATGAGGCCTCAATTGAGGTAATCCATCAAGTCCATAACTGGTTTTAGTATGACTGGGTGCGTGCAGCTGACCAGTTCTTTGTTGATAATTGGTGCTCAAGATGGCAAGAGTTGGGACCCCCCTCTATTGGGGGTGCATTTATGGAAAGGAAGGACGTCGGCTCACATGATTGACATGAACGAGAAAATATTGGGTGATTGGGAAGCTAACCTCGGAGGCTGAGAAAACATCACCACCTGTCTAGTGGAGGTGTAAGTGTGGCCTCCCCACTGTATATCCGATCAACCCTTGTGGTTTTTGTCTTATCACTTTAAAGAGAGGCAGGTGGAGGGTAGCGAGGTCTGGTCCAACATTTTCTTGGTTTATGGTTTCCAATAGTTGAGCTTGATCATGGAGGCATCTCAGAGTAGTGCACACATGTTTGGAGTGTTTAATGTGGGCATTAATATGTGTGCCCTAACACTCACTTGTCTCTCATGTTTGATTTTTCCTTTAGACACTAGTTTTCGTTTGTTATACTCGCCGGTAGGGAGGTCTCTTTATAAATGTGGGGATATTATCTTAGGGTGGTGGAACCTTCGGTTCGTGTTCGCGAATGCACACCAACTTCTCATTGAACCGGAATACAACCTTGGTTCGTTGTTGCTCTGCGAACCAGAGACAATTATGTTAACCCATTTGTATATGTCCTGGTCTTCTTTCTCGGCTCATATCATTTTTGATCCAGGGGGCTTTAGAGAGGCTCAAAAATTGAAGTCTTCAACTTTTAGCAAAACCAAGTCCAAGTTGTAGATCTCATTTCTCTAAATCCAATGGCACAAATGACATTGGAATCCGAGTTTGTATGACCAACTCATCACAATCAGAAGTCTACAAGTAAAGCAGGAAAAATGAGATCCACAAGGCACACGTGGCAACACACTGGCCAATCAGCCATTGACACTTGGCACTCAATCATTGGCTCTTTGTCCCTGAAAAAAGACAAAAAAAAGTTAATAATATTAAATCCCATAAAATATTAAAACAAAAGTCATTTAAAAATATAAAGATATGGTTATTTAAATAAACCATATAACATAAATCATATATAAAATATGGTTTTATATAAAATGTGGTTATTGCAAAACCAACTAATGCATTAATAAGTGTATGGTTATAATACCATATAAAAACAAAGTTTATGGTTATATAAACAATATATATAATGGTTCAACAAACAATATAACTATTAAATATGGTTTGGTGGTGGAACCGTATTATGTGTTTTTAAATATGGTTATATTTAAAACAAAAATCAAATTATCCTTGAACCATATAAGTCATGGAGGATTTGGTGGGTTGTTGGTTAATTAAAACAACGCTCCAACAGCATGACATTACAATGGAGGCCTGCAAGCTTGACCCCGAGACTTCTATTAACCAAAATTAAACACTTGCCAATAGCCCAATGGGCCTACATGGAAATTATTGCCCAAGTTTTATTAAAATGCTCAACATTCACCATTCGATAGAGAGTCAGGAGCAGAATGGAGGAACCATGAGTAGGAGAAATTAAGCACTAGCACCGCATGACGGAACCGTGATTGGGGGCGATTTTCGTTAGCATATTCATAGAATATTCTAGGGGATTATGCCACATTATATTCCTATGCAGAATCTTGTGGAGAATCTTGGAGATTCCCTTGGAGCCAAATTTTGAAGGTGTCAGAATCATGCCAAGTTTATACTCATTAACCAGAATTTCGCCACGAGTCTATTGGTGTGATTGGTTTCTAATTTGAGCAACATATCTTTCAGAAGAAGAATATTGAGTGTAGAACCATGAAGGTGAACCCTTGACGTAGAAATGTGCATGGAGTCTGAAAGATTCCTTGGAGCCCTGAAAATGACAGTTTTGGAACCATGTCAACTTTATATTAATTTTTCGCGAGGAACGTGATGGTGTGATCAGTGTCTTCCTTTGAGTAGTTGAATTTCAGTGAACTTGCAGAAGAGAATCTTTGAGGAATCTTTGAGATTCTTGGGGAGCCCAAATTTCACTGAGTCAGAAAGGGGTCAAGTTTATAGTTAAATTTCACGATTTTTTGCTCGAAATTCAATCATGCACCCTGTTTCTTTAGCAAATGTGTGCATTTTCAGGCCATCCCCGAAAGTGGAGGTATAAGATGCTTTGATGCCATGTCTTCCTCTAATTTTTGCTGAGATGATGATTTGATGTTGAGATCCTTGTTTTCCATTTTATTGGAGGATCCTTGTATGCCACTTTATATGAGAGTTTGTTAGTTTGTCATGCTGAAGGAGAGCTTTTATGAGTGAGAGTTCTTATAAAAGAACTTCTCGTGGAGAGACATGTCACTCAAGTGAAGGGATTTATTCCTTGTATTGACAAAGAACACATAAGGTATTCATCATCATCTTGCAACAATTAATGAAGCAACCTCATCACTCTTGACACCAGGCCTGAAGACGTAACCCACACTGGGTGAACTCCGTTATCAACTTATGTCTTTTCTTTGATTTGATGGTTACCGCTCTGTTTCCTCTTCTTTAAAGTATGCACATGTGGTTTTTTCACACTCTTTCACAGGAAATTCTGGTAACATCACAGGAGTAAAGGATCTTGGTTAATTCTGATAGCTGAGAGAATCTAGATCAAGTTTGGTATTAGAGCAGCCTTCTTGCTGATGCGAATTGCTAGTGTAAATGATAACCAAAGATTAAACATGCAACAAAAAATTGGAGGATCACAGAGATCTCTACAATGCCTTCTATAGGATGGCAAGCATGGTAGATATAATGTATGCAGATTGTGAGGAGAAAATGGAAAAAAGGAACAGGAGAAAGAGTGTGCAATGGATGATGTTCCTTGTCCATCTTCTGGTGAATATTCTTCATCTTAATTTTCTTCTCATCATTCAAATGAAGAGATCAACAAGAGCCTTCAAGCAAAGAATGTTGAATTGGAGAGACTTCTACACGAAGCAGAAGAGGAGAAACGGATATTGCAGCTTCAATTACAAGCCACAGAAGAGGCCTTGGAAAAGGTGAAGTGCAACAAAGACTTAGTGAAGCCATCATCCCCTGCTTCAGGATCAATAGTTGAGGTAAACAATGTTGATAGTTCTTCAGTTTCATTTTCACATGATGTTATTTATGTTGGAAGCCTTTGAGCTACCCATTTCAGGATCGGGGTACAGTGAAGGAGAATGCTCGAAGGCAATAGAAACAAGGGGTTCTTTAGAAAAGGAATCCAAACCATTTCCCAAATCATCAAGGAAAGAGAATGATAGGAACACATCACAATCTTCCCATGACAATGCACATTGTAAAGTAAGAGCCAAAGCAAGCTCTCATCGCCAGACATGTACCAAAGACAACCAAGAGAGGTATAAAAAGTCTCAGTATGCTAATGCTCCTTTTGATTACAAGAAGATTGTTAATGATGAGTAGAAATAATGGCATATAAAACCATGTATTTTTTGTGGCTTGTATTACCATGTTGTTGTAGAGTGTTGGAAAAGAATGGCAGGAAAAGAGAGGACAAGGCGTGAAATGCCTTCTCCACATCAGGGAAGGAAGAAGGTCAAGCATGTCTGGAGGAAGAATAATTTTTACAGTGATTGCAACAAAGGTGGACATCAGAGAGCCACATGTTAGGAGCTCCATCCAGAGCAATGTCTCAAGAAGAACAAAGCACCTGTGAAGGAACCAGCCAGTAAATTTGTTCGACAAACGAATCAACTCGAGAATGATGACCCATTCATTTTGATGTGTGAGAGATGGTTTTATTAGATATAGTAGCTTGTCATGGCCACATTTTGTAAATCATATGTTGCGAAATGAATGTAAAAGTGATGAAGTGTTTTCCATCACTTATGAAAGCAACATGATGATGTTTTTAGCATTTTTTGTTGATAGTTGTGGTATTGGTTTCTTATATGATTTTGATGTAAACTTGACCAAAGAGTGTGTTATAAACTCTTGGCAAGTATGGGGATTGCTTGGGTCATGATAGGTCATGTAATTGAACATGTATTTTGCAAGATGTACTGTAGGCTTGCATAAAGTACAGGTGTCGGTTCATCACTTATGGCTTTGAGGAACAAAGGTGAAGGAGAATGAAGTGTGATATGTGAAGGCACTTGTTGTGCAGACGAGGGAGTACAACAAATTGCAGATTGTGTTCATGTTTTTGGAGAACCAAAAACTCCTCAATGGGGAGGAATGGTCTAGGTGGCTCCAGAGAGGCTAAAAATTTGAGGCCTTCAACTTTCAAAGAAACCAAGTCCAAGTCGTAGATCTCATTGTTCTGAATCTAGTGGCACAAATGACACTGAAATTTGAGTCCATGTTACCAACTTATCGCATTCGAAAGTTTATAAGTAAAACAAGAAAAATGAGATCCACAAGGCACACGTGGAAACACATTGACCAATCAACCATTAACACTTGGTGCTCAGTCATTGGATCTTTGTCCCTACAAAAAATAAAAATAATAATATTCAATCCCAAAAAAATAAATTAATTAAAATCAAACAAAAATCATTTAAAAATATAAAAATATAGTTATTTAAATAAACCATATAACAAAAACAATATATAAAATGTGGCTATGAGAAAACCAATGAATGCATTAAAAATGTTTGGTTATAATACCATATAAAAACAAAGGCTGTTTTGGTTATATAAATAACAAGGGAGCCACTGCCATGGCGGTAGTCCCTGCTGGGGTCTGCCACAACAACAATACAAAATTGTAATTATAATTGAATTTCTGGTTTTTGAATTGTTTAGAAGCTAACTGGTAGATGGGTTTTATTTGTACCATGCATTAATGCACAGCTGAAACCAAAAGCCCCGATGATATTGGCAAGCCATTTCCATCTTCCCAGATAGGTCCTTCAATTAACACGACCAGTACAGAGAGCGTTCTATCCACTTGCTATCCTTTTTAATGAGGTTGTTTGTTCCAATTTCCACCCCTTCATGTTTCCACCATATCATTCACCCTATTCGCAAATCAAGTTTCACTAAATTATATCCTACAGCAATCAATCTTTATGAGTCTGATTGGTTTGAGAGGAACTGTTAGATAGCTAGAGGCCAAGTCGGGCTCAAGCGGGACTACCAGACAAGGCATCACATATTCACTGTTTGAGCTAGCATTTAGGAGGCTAGACAGAATCACTTGAAGCTCTGCTGCTTCTATGTTGATTTTATGAAGGCCTTTCCCCTATATATTAAACACTCGACTTCAATAAAATTAGGTTTCCATGAATGTAGGGTAGTTGCATATATTACTAGTGTATTGCATATTTTTTCACCTCCACGATAATCGATATCGCAGTGGTCACATTTCAACATTGAAATTCCTTTAAGAGTTGACATGATTTGAGTTTGTGTACTTATTATTATCGAGTGTTTGCTTAGCATCACTTTTCAACATTTGAATTCCTTTAACGGGTGAGATGATTGGGTGGGTGTTTATTATCGTCGACTATCTGCTTATTTCGGATATCTCGTCGTAGTTTCGTTGAATATGTGTAAATTATTCAAACCTAATATTATCATTCCTTACCAATATTATCCAAAACCATGCAAAACAATAATTGCGTAGAAGTCATATATGAATGTAAGGTGAATGATTGCTCATGTACACATGCGTACGAGTGACTTACCCTTCCAAATTTCATGTTTTATAAAATATTTTAAGCAATGCTAAAAATTTTAACAAAAGCATTTCAGTATTTTTTCATGATAAAAATATGAAAATTACAGATTCAGGTGAATTCAACCTGCGGTCAGCCGTGGTTGTAGACGAAATATTTTGAATGGTTACTTGGCCATTCGGACCAGTCTCTCCCTTCTAAATACTGGCCATGTCAAACTATCCTCCAAAGGAAAGGCCGAGCTCTGCTTGTCATGTGGGAGTATGCGGCCACTTGGAGAGAGTACACAAGGTAAATCCTGAGCAGATGGAAATATTAAAATGAAAATGATAATACTGGCCATGTCAAAGCCTGCTCCAAGGAAAGGCCGAGCTCCGCTTGGCCTGTGGGAGTATGCAGCCAGTCCCGGAAAGTACAGAATGTAAATCATTTCAAATTTCTGTCACTGATGATAGAAGAAGGTGTTTCGAGATGAACTGTAACCAGATGCACCAGTGTTCAAAAGAGCTATAAAATTAGGTGTTTTGGCCCACTAATTAGGTTAATTATGGGCAACTTAATGTTTTCTCGGGAGTGTAACAATGGCTTCGGAATCCCACGCGATGCTCTCCACCTTCAAAAATAACCATGCTTCGTCGTCGTCAATACCAACAAACTTCACCAAATGAACTTAGCACTTCGGTAAATAATCTGGTAATGGATGAAAAAGTTTCACATGTATTTCTTACCACAGACACGTTATCAACTGCATGAACCAAGTTGGTCAAATGGGGTTCGTTCATCTGACTACGTGTGGAAGTTTCCATTCATGTTTTATTTGGATAAGTTTTAGCGAGAACCTGGACGCTTGATTTTCATCTCCCTGCTCATCAATAAACTCTGTTAATGTTCGTTGAATGTTGAATTGTCCCGAATCTTAATTACATTCTTCCTAGAACAAAAGCCGCTGCTGTCCGTCCGTTAAACAGAAGACCGAGAAGCGTCTGAGAGTGCGACCATTATATTGACGGAAATACTGGCAACAAAGGCGAGTCCGTTGGCTGATTAGGTAGGTACGTTGTGCGTTATTTCCGAAATTTGTTCTCTGTAAATGGATGAATTTAGCAGGACCGGGATCAATGGATAGATCAACCATCTAAACTAGCTAGTATGAGTATTATATTTGGTTCAACTCTATTTGGGGTGTTAAATGGTATTGTTAGAGATCTCTTGATCCCAAACGAGAATCAAAATCTTAAATTTGTTTACAGTAAATTTGGCTTAATTCCCTTTGGGGTGTTAAAATGGTTTTTTTATTGAGATCTATTGATCCCAAATGAGCAATCAAAATCCTAAATTTGTTTAATTGGTGTTGTTAATGTTTACCAAAGGTATAAGGTTAAGGTTCAAATATTTAGAAGGTATTGATAATATTAAGGGTATTGTATTGAGAAGGTATTGTTAATGTTTAACAAAGTTGCAAAGGGTGTTAAATAAACGGATTTATTTTTGGGATGTAAGGGATTTGTACATCCCAATGAGTAATTAAAAGCCTAAATTTATTATATTTTAATCCCTCTAGGTGATTAACCGCATTTAGTAAAATTTTCGTCCCTGTGGGTGCTTCATAGATTATATCTATGATTATAGATAAATAATGATCCATCTTAAATCTAAACCTCACCCCAAATCTGTTAATACAGAAACAGAGGGCAAATCTGCCAAATCTGGTAATACAGAGACAGACCTCAAGTCTGCCAAATCTATTATGCACCCAAAGGTATCAATTTTTGGAGGCGCCATACCCAAAATCACAATGTATAGGGCCACACCATAGAACCATTTCAATTTTCAACACAGTTTCAGATTCCTGAGCCACAACATAGAACCATTTTAACACAGTTTCAGAATATAGAACCATTTCAACACACAGTTTCAGATTACTGAACCATAACATAGTACCATTTTAACACGCAATTTCAGATTCCTCTAGATGCAGGAGTTCTTGGCGCATTAGATTTAAAGATTAAAATAAATTGATGCTAGTTTGTATTTTTTGTTAGTAACATTTTAACAAGCAGTTTCAGATTCCTCTAGATGCAGGAGTTCTTGGCGCATTAGATTTAAAGATTAAAATAAATTGATGCTAGTTTGTATTTTTTGGTGCCATGCTACACACCATCGCATATTCAGATACACAAAATGGAGCCACAAGAAATTCATCTAATGATATAGTGACACATACCTCGTAACAGTGAGAATGCCAACGCTTCTGCTCTTCTTCAGGGAGAGCCTCAAACAAACGCTCTAATATGATATAGTCCACACCTGAAAATCCCAGCAAACATTTGTGCCCAAATTTAACATCCATAGCTTAAATTCAAGATGTTATCATTATTAACATGAGGATCAACTGCAACTAAAACTTCAGGGAAAAAAACATGGGCTTTCCCCAACTTTCCTATGAGACGTGCATCGCTGGCATCTGAATCATACACAACACACTACAAGAAATCCTCATTCACCCTGGCCACATAATGGTGCGTTTCAATCTGTCTGGTCATATCATGTCCATATATTGCCCAAGTGCACACATGTTGTACACAAATTGCACAAATTGCGTTAATCTAGATCATGGTTATGTTCTAGTAAGTCAATTTCCCTCAGCAAGATTCACCTTTGATATTTCAGTTTCTACATATATAAAATTTAATTACTACATTCAGTTTCCTGCATAATGAAGAACTTCAAGCAATGGCAAGGTGTCTTCTAACGAGGTTTTTATTTTCAGAGGACCAGGCAGGAAGTCGCATGCATTGTGTTTGATATTGGTCCCATTTAAAATCAAGACCAAAGTATGTCAATGTCAAAGTACTGAAAAGTGGGTCAGAGGAATTTTTAACAAGTCTAAGTATATCTGAGGATGTAAATATCGGGAACAAAGGAAAACAAATGGTGTTGCTTTTTTGTCACTGGTATAGATTGGCCAAAATATTGACCTAACAGAACTGGTCATGTAAATACGATAGGTATGCCCCGATCCTGGCATTTGATGGTGAACAGATTGATGTCTGTGCAGAAATGCTAATTAAGCAAGTTGAGGCTTATTCTCGAATCTCAACTAGTAAGATCTCAAAAGAAGTTTTATCCTATATTTGAACTTCCACAGCACTAGGTTGCAGTCATTTTAATGTCATTGAAAAGAAAACACAATTCACAAACTGGATCAGTTCAGCACAAACAGAAATGGGAAAATATTGTGTACTTTGAATGTTTGGGCACAATTAATCATAATGTGAAAAGACCAAACATGTTTCTCTAAAGTACAACAAGAAAGCAGGTTTTCCATGATAATTGACTAGTCTGTCTCCCAACCTTGATAGGATTGCTATCCTTATGGGGTTATACAATTTCAGACAAAAATGCTACAGTTACCCTAAGATCCTCTATAGATAATTAAGAGAGACAAGGCTTCAAATAACCTTTCTCCGTCATCTAGTGTATTCATCTCAAACACAATACTGTCTTTTGATTCCACCGAATAATAGATTAAGTCAGTTCTATATAAGAAAAATTGAACACATTTATTGCTTATTTAAAATTTGCAGCATTATAAGGTCAGAGGTAGAAAATTGTCAGAAAATTTACCCTGCAAATCAATGCATTTACTATTTCCAAGCCTCCGAGGAAAACCAATGAAAACTTCATTTCAGACACTTTACTAGCCCCAAAATTCTATGCTCGGAAACTACAGAGGGAAACCGAACCATGGAAACCCATATGCCTTCTGCAATTTTTAGAAGCACCCGCCATTTTAAAAGTTTACAGGTGGACCTGAGAAAATCAATACTTACCACATATGTCAGAGGCCACCCAAGAGTCTTCATTCTCTGATACCTATTGTATGAGACATTATACTTTATTTGTCGAGTCTCCGATGATCAGTGCTCGAGCAGGACCTGGAAAACATATTAGGTAGTAGTGATTCAGTGGCATACAAGCTTAAACCCATAATTCTGCACCTCGGAGCCAAATTGGCATTGGTTGGATGTCAAATTACATAAAGACCAGCTCCAAAAAATAACCCAGCTGCAAAATTTCGAGTAGAACGAAGAATTGCTTTGAAGCAAACATGCAAATATGTTGGTTTAGACTTTGGACAATCAAAAAAAATTAAAAGAAGAAAGATCAAGAAATCAAATACCTGTTGAAACTGCTTCACAGGGGTGAAGCTCTGAAGCATCTGGGCACCTGCATCTATCAGGTGGGATCCCGCGGTGCGTGGCTTCCCTGGCACATCTTCTGGGATTGAAGCTATGTAACCAGAAGGTGGTCTCTCGCTCGATGTCATGTTGATGGATAAACACACACTAATATCTTCATGTTGATGGATAAACACACACTAATATCTTCTTCAGCTGAAAATTCAATTACAGAGACAAGGAATAGAAGAACACAATAAGGAACAAACATAGAAGGTAGGTGGCCAGAGTCAATTTAGCTTGAAAGCTCAGCCACAACTACGTGACATGCATAAAACACTTGGCTTCCTCTCTAACTTTTCTAACCCAACACGTGGTTTCATCTTAATAAAAGGTGGCCCCAACTAGACTTTGGATAAAATGAACTTTGGATAAAATGAAGGCACGAAAAAATCACTGCTGCCCGAACTTTGGATATAAAATGAACAGGCGACTCCAAACTCTTTAGCCTAAGTTTTCAGAAAAGTATACTGTGCAGCCGGCAATAAGAGGTCGAAACACAAACTTTGGATAAAAATCTATTGAACAGAAAATTTTATTTCAAATATTGGCTTAAACCTGACATGTACGGGAAATTTTACTTGGTCAAAGTTAATTAATCGTTGGTCAACGATCGATCCATCGCTATTAGTCCCAGGCAGGGACTAATAAATAGAATGGTCCAACAAACAATATAACTATTAGATATGGTTAAGTGGTGGAACCATATTATATGTTTTTATCTATGGTTATATTTAAAATATAAAATCAAATTATTCACAAACCATAGAAGTCATGGTGGATTTGGTGGGTCGTTGGTTAATTAAAACAACGCGCCAACAACATGTCATTATGGCGAAGGCACGTAGGGTTGACCCGTGGACCTTTGCCCATCAAGTTTAGACACCCGCCAACAACACAACCGGCCTACATGGAATTTATTGTCAATATTTTATTAAAATGCTCAACATTTTCACCATTCGACGAGGGAGTCGGGGCGGAATGGAGGAACTGCGAGTAAGAGGAATTAATCACCAAAATTGTGCACTGGAATTGTGATCAGTCGCAATTTTCGAGAGCATATTTAGAGAATATTGTAGGGGAATATTCCACATATATCCCTATGCAGAATCTTGTGGAGATTCTTTTAGAGCCAAATATTGAAGTTGTTAGAATCATGCTAAGTTTATACTCAGATTAACAAGAATTTCGCCAGTTGTCTAATGGCGTGATCATTTTTTTGATATGAGAAGTAGATTTTTTAGAAGTAGAATGTTGAGGGCGGAACCATGAAGGTGGAACCTTGACGCGAGAATCTGCATGGAATCTGAAAAATTCCTTAGGGGCCCAAAAATGATAGTTTCAGATCCAAACCAACTTTATGCTCATTTTTCTTAGTTTTTCGTGAGGAGTGTGATAGTGTGATAAGTTTCTTCGTCTAAGCAGCCGAATTTCAGTAAGCACATAGAAGAGAATCTTTGAGGAATCTTTGAGATTCTCAGGGAGCCCAGATTTTAACAAATCAGAAAGGGGTCAAGTTTACAGTCATATTTCATGATTTTTCACCAAAAATTCAACCGTGCAACTCGTTTCTTCAACATAGGTGTGCATTTTTAGGACATCTCGAGAAATGGAGCTATAAGATGCATTGATGTCATGCCTTCTTTTGATTTTTGTTGAGATGATGATTTGATGTTGAGATCCTTATTTTCCATTTTGTTGGAGGATCCTTGTATGCACTTTATGTGAGAGTTTGTTAGTTTGTCATGTTGAAGGAGAGATTTTATGAGTGAGAGTTCTTATAGAATAACATCTTGTAAAGAGGTATGTCACTCTGGTTAAGGGATTTCTTCCTTGTATTGACAAAGAACACATAAGGTATTCATCATCATCTTGTAGCAATTAATGAAGCAACCTCTCCACTCTTGACATCGGGCTCGAAGACGTAACCCACACTGGGTGAACTCCATTATCAACTTGTGTGTTCTTTGATTTGATGGTTGTTGTTATGTTTCCTCTTATTTAAATTATGCACATGTGGTTTTTCATACTCTTTCACATGCGATTCTGCTAACATCACAGAAGTAAAAGATCTTGGTTAATTCTAGTAGTTGAGAGAATCCAAATCAATTTATTATCCTATTTTGCTTGGGTCTGGCGTGGGGATTGTTTGCTGTCAGTGCCCATGTTTTTTGTTTTATCTGTCCACAATACAACGATAGGTCCTTCCTTTAAACTAGTCGCTATATTTCCATCCGCATCCTCTCAAATCCCTGACTCCGCAGGTATCTCATTCAATGTCCTAGTCCTTGTTTGTGGTGTATGGTAGCCCGAAATGTTTTCATTGTGGTTTTGTTAACTTGTTAGTAACACAGGTCCATAGGTCAACTTTCAGTTCTCTAAGCTATTGTGTCATGTCCAAAAATTTTCAAATTAGGTTGGTTGGCCTAGGGTTAGTTGACGTAGGGTATATATGGTTGATTTTCCACTACTTCCTTAATGACGTCTCCATACAACTCTCTTATCATAATTGCACCAGTGCCTACACCCTTCAACTGTTTCCTTTACCATACTGTTGTAATTAGGCTTGGGTGGTGCTTATCTTCTCCGGGTTTGTTTATCCAACCGCTTACATTGTGTTTTTCCCAACATTGTCGAATCTGCTTGGGACAACTGTTCTTATAGCACCTCGGCTTCACCAACCTAGTCATAAGGGAGGTGCGGCAAGTGATTCTTCTTCAAGATATTGATGTCTTTTTGGTTGGAATTCCATGGCTTACCATTTCAATACTGTCCCTCATGAAGTTAGAAGTGAAATTCTTCACTCGAAAGCCAAGGAATTTGGTGACCAGGCTTACTATTCAGATTCTAAAATTATTGTCTCCACTTTTAGATGGAATCTAGATCTGGGATAATTTCGTAAAAGGAGACTTCACTTTCTTCATTTGGTGGCTCTACATAGGAAATTTGAGACCTTGCTTCACATGGTGATTAGTGACAAGCAAGTCAATCATTATCAATTATTTACAAGACAAGAGGAGATCAAAAGGATTCTCCAAGAAATAAGGTACAAATTGGATGACTTAGTTTCCAAGATGACCTAGGTGGAATGCTTTGTGGTGTTTGACTCAGATTCAGGCTCCGATTCACAACCTTGCGTTCTAACTGTCATTAACGCACCAACAGAAGAAATACCGCAAGGTAACTCTAATGCAATCTCTCCAGTTATTGTCTTAGACTAGTAATTCTACACTTGGCCTCTTTTGGTCTATGTTTTGTTTATTTCTACTATTCAATCATGGCATCTTCTTTGGCGTATTATACTATAGGTGCATATGGTTTTATTCTGTCAAGCCCGACATACCCATTGCGTGGAATTCTCAATGGGCTACTTAGTTAGTATGCTATTATGTGTATTTTGTATTCCTTTTGGTTAAATGTGAAACACTGGGGACAAGTTATTGTTATTATTTTAGTTTTCAAGTTCCCACACATTTTTTTTGGGACATGATTGTTATCAATGTAAACTCATTTTTATCGCAATATAAATATTTCCATCTAGCTTACAAAAAAAAAGACATTCAATATACTCATGAATCCAACATATGCATCCATTCGACATATTTGACATGACAGCCAATCCTACATTTACATAGCCATATTCGTCCTACATTTTTCCGAACTTGGAAAGTTCAATTTGTTACCAAAGCAATGGATTAAAGACTAACAAGTTAGAAAAGTAAAAATCTTTCAAAATCAGAATTTTACAGGGAAATCCTTGTACACATTTTTATCTAGACATTTCAAAATAATTACTCAAGTCCATTTCATAATTTTACGGATTGAGCATAGGTCAGTTGGGATAAATCAAATAAATTTTCAATTAATGGTGCTTTGGTTCTCCATGTAGCCAAAGATCTATCAAGGTTTTTTTGAACAGTTCCATGCTATGTTCCATAACTTGACTGGAGCTGCATTTTAGAAGGTGGCGAACAACTTTCCAGGAATCATTCAGTTTCCAACCATCATCTCTCTTCATATTATTTGGGCGTTTTTCAATCTCCACTACTCTGATACACCTCTTTACATAGTGATCCACTCTTGCAAGAACCTTTTCATTCTCTATGAAAATATGGTGCTTAGAAGTATGTGAATGCTCAAATAGTGTATATTTTTTAACACAGTTAAGCACATTTTCTGTATTATGTTCTTTTAGTCTTATTTGTGTTGAATGACTTGTTTCACATATATATAATTTTCCATGGTAGGAAAATGAATAAACCTGTTGGTGCTTCTTTGGATCTCTTCTATCCTTGTGAGATTCAAGCATGTTCCACAAGGTAAATTAGGGGGAGAAGGCAATTTTTATATTTTATTTCCTTGGAATTATTGCTATTTTGTCTGTGATTTCATGGATATAGGGAAATGTGATGATTATTCCCATCATAAATTTGATGCCTATTACAGACACCAATCTGGGCTCTATTTAATTCCATCTTTATTTGCCTTTCTCTGTGACCATTTATTTTAGGAACTTTTGAGAAAAAAATCAACTTATTGATCCAAGTGCTCTGTGTCTAAGATTCTGACCACTTTGGTACCTAGTGTGTTAACGACACTTGATATTTTCCCTGGAAGATGGTGAGAATAAACACCTAATATTTTCCCCGGAAGATGGTGAGAATCAACTTGTAAGTATTTTAGTATTTTACAATTTTCTTCCAGGTTTTTGGATGTGGGTATGCAGAAACTCGTATGGGGTAGCTGTAGAAACATCCCAAATTTTAAGGAACACGGGGACATAACATGATTCCTAGTATAGGGGTTGTCATCTCTTAAATTAATATATAATAATTATATATAATATATATATATAATATATATATATATAATATATATATATATATATATATATATATATAGATAGAGAGAGAGAGAGAGAGAGAGAGATCCTCTTAACTCTGGATCTATTAAGCACCCAAAGGGATCAAATCTCTCATGGTGCAAACCTCTTTTTTGAGTGCAAAACTTGAGGATGTATTTGTACCTCGAGAGATTTGATCCCTCTCTATGCTTAATAGATCCAGAGTTAATATGGATTTAGGCTGGTTATATATATATATATAAGCTCGGAAGTTAAGAAAATCTACTTGAAGCTTTGTTGTTATGAATATCTGAGAGATATTCCATTAAATTTTCATGCAGAGGTTAAAACTAATGGTTGATACAATCTAAACTAAGCAACTCTAATAAATTTTAATGCGGACAAAGAAATATTACCAAAATGTAGGAGTGCATGTATCAAATTTTATTTTTTTTCGTGCCTGTATTTCTCTTCACACTCGATAGTTAAATTTCAAACATATAAAATAAAATGAATAACATATAGAACAACCTAGAAAAATCTAATCTTTGAAGGTTATGTAACAAAGTGAGAAGGGTTGTTTTTCCCAAGTTTTACCTAGAAGACATGCATCCACAGAGCTATAAAATGTTCGTGTAGTGTTCTTTCATTAAGTGGTTTCCTTTGCCAAATTGGATATGAAAATTTCTCAAGGTTATGCTATTTGTTGTGGAAATTACGATTTATTTTGATCTAGCGAATATATTTTATTGCAATGATTGTCTCACATTAGGGGAGAATACATTTAAATAGGTTATATTAGATAATAATACCATGGACAAAACCATGGGTTGATAAAACCTGGAGCAAAAAAACCTCAATGTATAAATTTACTACTTTATCTCAATTTTATTTTATTTATTAACTATTAATTTATTTTCTTTTCTTTTAATTTTTTAAATTTTAATATAATTTGACTATAAGAACAGAATACAATGGATTCAAAAAACCTAGATCCAAAAACCTTAGAATTACTCTTTTAATCTCAATTTTTAATTATTACTTATTTATTATTTTAATGTAATAACGAAGTAAATATTACATAACATAATAGAATAGAATATATGTGTAGCTATGAGCCCGACATTTAAAAAATATTCACATATTTAACTCCTACACTCCTACACATCTCACATCTAATGTCTACACATTTAACATCTACACATCTAACGTCTAACATCTAACGCCTACACATCTACCCCATACTACACCGTAGAGCACCTCTCGGCTTAATAACCTAACATCCACAATTCATCTCATTTAATTTATGTAAATATTAAATTTATCATTATATAGCATAAATATTAAATTTAAATTTGTAAATGGATTAAATATGATTCATTAATCACTCTTGTTATTATCATATTTCACATTGAATAAATGATAAATGCACATCAAAAGTTCAAATTTATAATTTAGAACAAAATGGAATACATTGATTCAAATTCCTAATGGTACTAATAATACTGATGTCTAAATTAGTAAATTAAAATTAGTCAAAAATAATAAAGAGTGACAAGTCAAAGACTCAATCATCAATATCTAAAGTCAAAATTACAACTGAAAATTATTAATGAATAATGAAAACTAAAGTAGTTAAAATAAATAAAATCAAATGAGTATTAAGTAATTGATGTCATTGATTTGTTCTCTATATCCATTTGTTGTATGAATACATCAAAACCATTAATGGGAGTTCACTATTTGTTTTAGAGTCGTTGTCATGAGTAATCAAGGTAAATCATTGTTCAATCTTATCTCAAAACAAATTCTAAGTAACTTGTAAATGCGAAGCAAGAGAGATGTATAAGTGAAGTAATGTGTCTTTGTGGAACACCAATTTTTTTTATTAGGGGGATGGCCCCCATCTTAGGGGTGTGGAGAGCTAGGGGGTGCCCCTTGACTCTACAAGATGAATCTTTGTGGAACATTGTTTTTTGATATATCTGATGTGATAAAAAACTTTTCATATTTTTGGTGATTCAAACATCTAAGAAATGAAAACATACTTATTCTCTTTAGTTTCCATAGAAAACTTTAAACTCTATATGGTTGGATAGGCTATACAAGTGCTTTGTGAAGTCATCCAGACACTCTTGTTTGTTTGACCAAATAACATGCATGTCATTAGAGTCTTTCCCACACTTTTGATTTGAATGAAAAGGTCTCAATGGCCATATTCTCAAAATTCTCCATATCTAGGTTTGCAATTACTAGGGAGCGTAGAAAACTTATCACCATGCCATCTGATTGTTTGTATATATCACTACAATTGCTGAAGTATATGGACTTCAAGCACATTTGATCAAAATTGTTGTCTCATCTTTGATTCTTATAATGACATCAAAATGTTGATATCGACAAAAACTTGTGTAGAAGAATACAACATCAAACTTGACCATGATAGATTTCTTTTATTTAGTTTAAGAGATTTTATTATTTTGATGAAGCGAGTGAAGTCTTTGATAAAGGACTTTGGAACTATGTGTGACTCACTAGTTGTTTTATCTTTTTGGCAAGTAACTTATCAAGGTTGTTATTATGTGTGTTCATAATGGGCTTCAAGGCACACCTTCCTTGTGTATCTTGGAAGGCCCCTAAAGTCGAGGGACAA
>APFE031246350.1:0-10008 GCA_000404065.3 Pinus taeda
CTCAAGAAGGATGAAATACCTTTCCAGTTACTCGTTTAAATCCCCACCTCAATTCTAATCACAACTTGGAACATTAGAGGACTAGGGAGTAGGAGAAAACAAAGGAATCTAGGTAATAGAATCAAAGAGGAAAAACCTGACATAGTATTCATACAGGAAACAAAATGCTCAGTGGAGAAGATCAGAGAAAAACACAACAAATGGTTAAATAGATATGAATACCTTGAAGTTAAAGAAAATAAATATGTCGGTGGCATTCTCACTCTATGGGATCCATAGAAATTTGGTGTGATTGATGCGGAGGCTTCCATATATCACCTCTCTTTGATTTTCCAACCGGTGGGTGATAGGCAATATTACATGATCACCAATGTCTACGGTCGTCAGCCAATGGAGGAAAAACTTCGACTCCTCACCACTTTGGAGGATATGAAGAAAAGATACCCATCTCTACCTTGGATTCTACGAGGTGATTTTAACATGACAAAATCACTCATGGAGAAGAAAGGAGGTACTAGAACTCTTGGTAGTGATTCATTTGCCTTCCAAAACTTCATCTCCAATATGAAATTTGTTGACATGGAAACCAACAATGGAATCTTCACTTGGAATAACAAAAGGGGTAAACCTACCCAAGTAGCCTCAAAATTAGATAGATTCATTATCTTAGAGGAACTTCTTCTCATGGGAAGTAGACTAAATGAGCTCATCCTACCTTTTGGAGGTTTAGACCACTGGCCTATCCAATTGGAAGCTTCTCTATTTGGTAAACCTAGGAACTCCCCGTTCAGGTTTGAGAATGCTTGGCTCACACACTCAAATTTCCTCACATACATTGAAAAATGGTGGAAGGAAGAGCTATCCCTTCAAGGTACAAAGATGTTCCTTATACATAGTAGGCTCAAGCACATTAAAGGTAGGCTCAAAGAGTGGAATAAAAAGGAATTTGGCAATATCTTCAAAGGTAAAGGATATGTGGAAAAGAAACTAAAGGAAATAAACCAAATTCTTATCACAGAAGGCTATACAGATGAAAGGAAAAAGATGGAAAAGTCACTCCAGCATGATTGGGAAAACAGATGTCTACAAGAGGAAATATTCTGAAGATAGAAATCCAGAGTACAATGGATTAAGGAATGGGAGAGAAACACCAAATTCTTCCACAGATCCACCATAGCTCACAGAAACAACAACAGAATTGTGAAACTCACAGATCAACATGGAATACAAATAAATACTCATGAAGAGATGGAAGAGGTTCTAGTCCAGCATTTTCAAAGAATTGCAGAGGAAACCACGGAAGATAGATATTAGTTTACGAAAATATTTACTCAACACATTCCTAAATTGGTTTCTAGAGATGACAATTACAATCTCAACAAACCAATAACAGAGGAGGAGATTGAGGAAGTCATTACAGAGATGCACACTGGGAAAGCACCAGGCCTAGATGGATTTAATGTGGACTTATTCAAAGCTTGTTGGGGGATAGTAAAACAAGATATTATGGAGGTTGTAGAAGACTCTCGGAGATTTAAGACGGTCTTGAAGGTGCTCAATGAATCTTTCATAGCCTTAATCCCCAAACAGGAAAGGGCCACCTCTCCAAACAAATTTATACCTATAACTTTATGCAATGTGGTGTATAAAATAATATCCAAAGTAATTTCTAACCATCTCAAACCACTCCTCCCTACCCTAGTGTCAGAGGAGTAAACAAGCTATGTGGAAGGAAGACAAATTCTTAATAACATAATTCAAGAACATGAAGTGGTTTATTCACTCAATACTAATAAACAGGCAAGGATGATAATTTAGCTGGACATAGCAAAGGCCTATGATAAACTTAGCTGGTCGTACATAAGAGCAGTTCTAAAAGCCTATGGCTTTGATCACAACATGATCAAGTGGGTCATGGCACTAGTTACCACTGCCAGCGGTTCAATTCTTCTCAATGGCTCTCCCTCCAAAACCTTCAAGCCTACAAGAGGTCTCAGGCAAGGGGATCCTCTCTCTCCTTTCCTTTTCATTCTAATGACGAAAGGGTTAGGAAGAGAAATTAGAGCTGCTAAGGAGGAAGGAAGAATTGAAGGTCTGAAACTCACTCAAGGTGGGGACACAGTGACACATCAGCAATTTGTAGATGACATTATGCTTCAAGGCACAACCATAGTCAAGGAGGCTAGAGCATTTAAGAAGATTTTGAGTGGGTTTGCCATGGCAACAGGCACAGAGGTAAGTCTCACTAAATCAAAGATTTTCTTTTTCAACATAGATATTTTGATTCAGAGAAATCTTTCCAAGATTTTGGGCTTTCAAAGAGAGTCATTTCCCACGAAGTACCTGGGAGTTCCCCTCACTGACAAACCATTACACAAGGAAATCTGGGAGCTTGTTCTAAACAAGCTAAAAGATAAGATCACCAAATGGACAAATAGAGCCCTAAATCTAGTAGGGAGGCTGATGCTAACTACGGCTATCCTCCAAAGTATCCCTATCTATATGCTATTAGCCATTCCGGCACCAACTGGTGTAATTACTAATATGCGAAACACTCAAAGAGACTTTCTCTGGGGGAAAGGTGAAGAAAAGAATAAATGGGCCCTAGTGGCATGGGACAGGGTATGCAAACCAAAATCCCATGGTGGCTTGGGTCTTCATGATCCAAGAATTCTTAACAAAGTGCTAGGAGCCAAAATCTGGTGGAGATGGATAAAGGAAATTCAAGCCCCCTGGGAAAAACTATGGAAGAAAAAGTATGCAAGAGATTGGCAGGAAAAGAACCTCATAAGAATTACAGGACAAGTAAAAGGTTCTTCAATTTAGAATAGAGCTTGGGAGAACAGGGCCCTAGTCCAAAATCATAGTTTCTGGGAGATCAGAAATGGAAATCTTGTCTGGTTCTGGGAGGACAATTGGCAGCAGGGGGAAAATCTCCACAGTGAAGATTTAGCAGAAATTCATACAGATACCATCAACAAAGGTTTAAGGAAGGTAAGGGACTATTGGGATCACTCAAGGAACAATGAGAAATGGAGAATATGGAAACTTCCAGATTACAGAGAAAGGGGCAGGATGCAAACTCGAGCTATAACCCTTAACGATATTTTGGAAAAGAGGCAAATCTTAACCTCAACCTTGGAAGATTAATTAAAATGGGGAAAGAATAAGACAAGTCTCTTCACCCTTAAGGAGGCCAAAAGGATAGACACAGGACATAACTATCTAAACAGTGATAAAAAGTGGAAAGAACTTTGGGATAATCCTCATTGGATGAAAGTCAAACTATTCAAGTGGCTGGTTCTACAGGGAAAGATTCTGACATGGGATAACCTAAGAAAAAGAGGCTTTGTTGGCCCCTCAAGATGTTACCTATGTGTAAAACAGGAAGAAACCATCAATCATCTCTTGAACAAATGCTCATTCACCACAATACTTTGGCACTGGGTTGGTGATGTCTTTGAGCTGATAGACAGAAATGTAAATGACATCATGGCTACTTTGATAAATTAGAGGAAAATGTTTTTGGAGAATGAGATAATAACCTCCGCCTGGGCATTGACCCCAGGGTTCTTAATCTGAAATGTTTGGAAGGAGCCTAATAACAGTATTTTCAAGGATAAGGCGAGCCCGATGAGCAACATTCTAAAGCTAATCCTTAAACAACTCAAAGAGTCTATGCATATCCTGGGAGGTGCTAGTACTGGAAAACTCATAGGACAAAGAGAAGCTAGAATCCTGGAAAAGTTATAGCTTAAGGTCCATCTCCCTCAGTGTTCTATGCAAATCAACAAGAATATCTCTGCTGGAAAAGCTTCCCGGCATCCCCATTCTCATGGGTTTTTAAAATTTAACATTGGTGGGGCCTTTAAAGGAAATCTGGGTGAAGCAGGGTATGGAGGGATCTTGAGGGATGAGGAAGGAAACATTCTGGTCATTTTCGAGAGTTATCTTGGAAAATCAACCAAGAATATGGCTGAGCTCATGGTGGTGGAACTATGCTTGGAAATACTGCTCAAGCACAACATTCACAATGTCATCATTGAGGCTGACTCGGAATTAGTCATAAATTTGTTGAGGAGGGTTAATGTTGGTGCTGCACCTGAGAAACTCTTAGGCCACTTGTGGCTTCTGCAAGTCTACCAAATAATCCAATCACACCTAACGGTGTTACGAATTCTTAGGCTGGTGCATGTCCGTAGGGAAGCCAATAAAGTTGCAGACTGGCTTGCCAATGAGGGGGTTCGAAACAAACATATCGAATTGTGCTCCTGGTGGGAGGAGGTAAGGGATGTCAGGATGAAGAAGGAATGCTCATCCCGGGCCCTCAGTGACAGATAACAGTTTCAGGAAAATTCAAGAGATGGAATCTTATCTCATGTCAACAATGAATAAGTTCACTTCAGAGAGTCTTTCAGAGGATATGCACTGTTCGTTCTCCAAGGGTGCTTCTAGAAACAAAGGCAGAAAGCGAGACAGTAGTTATCTTCTCACAGGAGAAGGGATTCCAGGTGACATTCCATGTAGGAGGCCATCCTTCTGGCCTAATTTTCCTCGTACAAGACGGTGGAGGTCATAGCAAGATATTAACGGTGTCAAAAACTGCTTGAGATATACCACCTGCTCCGGGCGCCCTCTGCAGTTTTCTCGGATGAAAATTTATGCCATTCAGCTTATGACGCATGGAGGGGGGAGAACAGGGTTTATCACCTTCTTTGTTGGGTATTACACGAGCGGTTGTGAGGTCCATTTTGTTTTGTGGCCATCGGATCCAGAGAAGTCAGATCTACGGCCACCTTTTGGTGTGCATGTTAGTAGGCCCAAGAGGACAAAACCACCAGTGGTTTACCAACCACATTGGGCATTATCTAAACCAAAGTCAGTTTTTTCCAAAAGCTAGTGATTCCACTCAGGATGCAACAAGTGGCGGAGATTGGGAAAAGTAAACTGCCTTCATCGCGCGTTATTTTGCGGGCTTTTAAGCCGCGCGATATGGGCATCAGTCGTTGGATCTGAAGTTTCAGATAAACGATCAACGTTGATCGTGCTACTTGGTGTTTTACCACGGGATTGGCCTCCGTGCAAGTTCTTTTTTGACTGTTGATTTGCCAGGAGTCAGTTCTTCGGTGGGTATTGGAGAGCGGACTTTGTTTCCACTTGCCCGCTTTCGGTGCCAAGGCAATCCCACCTTGGTTACTGTTTGTGTTTTGGAGGTTTTGTTGGATCTTGGAGCTTTTTCACTCTCCCTTTGTGGGAGTCTAAACCTCTGTGTTTTCACTCTCCCTTTGTGGGAGTTCGTTGTATCCTGTGTAAAATCTGTAATTTTTTCCTAAGTGAATAGAAGGACCGTCTCTTGCTTTAGCAAAAAATAAAAATCCCACTAGCACGCTTGGTTTCAAGAAGCTTGATTCTATAAAATGACCCAAATTTAAAAAAATACATAAAATCCAACCATATTAAAAATTGATGTGCGTAAATGGAGCAATCTTCCAGTAAATAAGATTTATAGATAATATAATATATTAATAAACTAAATATATATATATATATATATATATATATATAATTAAAAATATATATATATAAGACTATATAATATAATATTTTGTAAATTATTATTAAAAATAATAAAAAAAAATAATAAAAATCAAATGTAATATAATTAATAAGTGAAAACAATAAAATCAATACTAATATAATTGATATGAGAAAAATATAATATTAGCACTAAAATCATAAAGCTAATTTAAATCCACAATATTTATTACATAAAAAAATGATGTTAAAATACGAACAACTAATAGTCTAACGGTTAGGAGATGTAAATACAACATCAATATATAAATTACCTTGTTTAATTAGGTTAGGAGATGTAAATACAATATCAATATCTTGTTTAATTATAGCTCATGAAACTTATTACAATGTTAATATAATGAAAAATATCTTGTTGATAATGAAACTTATTACAATGTTAATACGATGAAAAACATCAAAAGATGGAAAAAAATATGACAAGACACGAATATGCCAAGGAAGCATTGTTTTCTTATTTAAAAAAAAATGTAAATTAGATATACAAAATGAAGGGTGTGTTAAATGTGCTTACATAAAAGATGTTCCTAAAGAAGCATGTTTAGATTACAATAATGCAATGTTGACTAAAATGTGGATTTTTGATTTGATTAGCATGATTAATCTATCGTTTGAATAGCTATAATTTAAGGTATATAAATTATTAAAATTATTCAAAAATTGCATTCAACTTAAATAGACTAACATTTAACATAAATAACATTTTCCTTATAAAATTTCGAATTGGTAGCCTTTATACTGTATTGTAGAGTACATTAGCCTAACATATTATCACTATTCTCTCTTTGCTCAATGAACATATCGTAAAGAATTATAAATATGATTATATTATATTAATTAAAACCATCATTTGACTACTGCAATAAAATTCTTTGAATGATACTTATCTAATCCATTTAAAAAAAATATGATTTTACTTTAGTTAATAAACAATGGTGAAACATAATGTTACCACTTTCATACACATATATCATGGTATGTAGAGAAGGATTTCATACATATTATGTGTTTATATGTTATTAATATTAATTTTATTAATTTTATCAGTCATTCAATTATAAGGATACAATTATATCAACTTCAGATTTTTTTAATGAGATTTATTAATAATTTTATAGTAATGATCTCTTCTAAAACATTTTACCGTTTACTTTTTTATAACATTAAATGTGTCAAAGTTTTGAATATCTCCTTTAATATGTTGTGTAGTTGAATGACATCAAAATTATCGAGTTTAGGCTTGTGTGATGTATATTCACATTATAAAAAAAAAAATTGGTAATAATCACATCAAGAAATATTTGTCGACACATTTTGAATCAACTAGTGTGGTTCATCGTCAGGACAAAATGAAGAATCAGATTATGGCAGCGTGTTAAATAGATAAACGGATCCTTCCAACAGATAACAAAAAACAACTATAAAAAAATAACTACTTTTGACTGGGTCAAAAAATAGGTACAAAATTAATTTAATCATAATTTAAATAATTAAGAGAGATGTATATAAAAAATATTAATTTTATTTTACACAAATTTGAAATATTTTTGCTAAACTAAATAAATGAATCTTTATATATATAATATAATTATAAATATAATATACAATAAAAGAATCCGAGATTCCAAAATAAATTTTGATTTGATAAGAATGAAAGAGAAAATTAATTTTTCTTGTAAATGAATATATTACATATATAAATATATATATATATATATATATATAATATTATATGAAATATTATAACACACTCCGTAAAATGAGGTCAAGGCTTCATATTAAAATAATAGGAAACATATTCTAATTATAGAAAACTTAATAAATAATAAACAACTAAATAATGAATTACTGAAGACAAAGGTAGAATATAAAAATAAATTAAGATCAATATAAAAAATATAATATATAAAAATATAAAATATAAAAATGAAAATAAATGACAAAGGGAAACGAAGAGGAATCAGTAAACCTAAGGGGGAGAAATCAGAAGAAACTAAAATCAAGGAGATAAAAGGGGGAAATCAAGGAAATCGACAAAACCACTAGACCAAGAAGGAGAAAAACTAAGATGAAAGGGCAGGGATCCAATAGCTGCTAATTTTCCATTTGTCATCCCTATTTAGATTACTCAATCTTCTCTCAATTTCAATGGCTTCCCTAAACTTATGGTGATGAAAATGAGAAATATTCGCAATAACCTTAGCCTCCTCAATGCATATGTGATGCATAGTCTTATGAGCATGTTCAGCCAAATCTGAAGAGCGATTCCTTCCATGGTTGATGTCGGCTATGTGTTCTTTATCCTCTGATTTATAGACCAGCAAGTTTCACCAATGTATGAGGTTCCACAAGAACATGGGATAACATAAAAACCTTTCATATCCACGGGGTCCACTAGGTCTTTAACAGACTTTAAGGAACTTCTAATGGTGTTGAGTGGTCTGAAGGTTGATGGAACATTATGCTTCCTCAGGATGCTCACAATCATGTTTGTGGTCTCTTGGATGAAAGTGAGATGCACTCGTGAATTACGATCATTAGGGTCTTTCCTAACCTTGGGACCTTTGTTAGATTTGAGGAAAGCTTTAAGGCCTTGTTACCCACAATATCCATTATTAATGAAAACATTAAGGAGATGGATTTTCTCTTTGGAAAGGTGGTCTTTGTCAGAAATTCTCAATGCACGAGTAGCTAACATGTTGAGAGCTTTTGAGCAGGGAAATGATGACACTTAGCATGAGGATACCTCTCAGTATGATTTTTCTTCCGAAACACTTGGTGGGAGAAAGAGCCATTATCCTTCCTCGAAATGAGGACATCAAGGAAAGGTAGGCAACCATTAACTTCCCACTCCATGGTAAACTTTATGGAGTTAGATTGATTATTAAGATGCTGGAAAAAGAGATCTAACTTTTCTAGACTGTGTGGCCATATGGCGCAGGTGTCATCCATAAATATTTTCCAAATCCTCAACTTAAATTGAGCTAAGGCCAAAGCTTAGGATTCAAAGTCTTCCATAGACAAATTAGCAGCAATAGGGGATAGTGTGGAGCCCTGTAGTATACCTAGGGGGGATAGTATGGGGTACAGAGGGAGGTACCCAAGGGAATAATGTAATAATGGGATGGTCCATAGTAATAAATAAAGTGGTTAATCTGATGTGTTAGTCCCTAGAACATCTTTTGCTTTAGCCTCCGTGGACTCTACCTATTTATTGATGGAAATATCATGTAATGTAATTTTCTTCTTTTTATACCAGAACTTTAGGAATTTCTTCTACGCATTAATATTGATAGACCGACAGATTCCATCCAAGTGTATCCCAAAAAAACATCCATGTTATCCATATCTTAAGTATTGAAATCACAATACAACACATACTTATCCATAGAAATTTTCACATCTTTATAAACTTGAGCATCGTCATTATCAACCTGTGTGTTTTCAATGTGTTTTGCTGGAACCTGCAATTTTTTTGCCAAATTAACATTGATAACATTATGCTTGCAGCTAGGATTTATAGACACAATGATCTTCTCCTTCTGAATACACCCATGACCCTGAAATAAGGATATACAAGTAAAAAATAACCCCTTACATGTCTCATTCTCTTGTTTTCTAGCATGAGACCATTTGTCTAAAAATACTTTTTCAAATTCTTCATCTAAAAGGTTGTACAACTTCTTGCACGCAACTGATCTAAACCATTTGGTAGCCTCATCTTCCATATTAGTCGCTATGAAAAATTCCCAATTTTTTGCCCATAATGACTTTTGTTTTTCTATGAGTTATTCAATAGTAGGACCATTATCTTTTCCTGTAAAATATAGAACCGCCATGAAGAGGGTTTTGAAAAAAAATCACTTACTTGGCAAAAATTTGAAATGGCCACAATTTAGTCAATATGGCTTGGAATCCCTATTATGACCTATTTTTAGAAATGGAACAACCATTTTGCATCTTCCCATGTGATAGAAATCCAGATCTAGGCACTGGAATTTCAAATTCGCGCTGCAACTATTCCGTTGTCCCAAAAATTTCTGGAAAAAAGTGTTGATTCTAAATTAGCGATATCTCCCTCATCTAGACTTCGATTCGACTGATTTGTTTTTGAAATTGGATATCTTTTTGCAAAGGACCCAAATATGCAATTAGATTTTGCAATTTTTTACCAAACACGTTCAGATCTGATCTATAAACTTGCTGCCTCGAAAAATGTTTGCAACATAGTTGATTTTTAAATCAACAATATCTACCTCATCTGGTCTCCGATTCGGCCAATTTTTTTTTTAAATTGGGTAGTTTTTTGCAAAAAACACAGATCTATAAATATATTCTACAAATTTTGCACCAAAACATACATATTTGATTTGAGAAGTCGCCCCCCCAAAAAGTTTCTGCAAAAAAAAAAAA
>APFE031246358.1:0-101219 GCA_000404065.3 Pinus taeda
CATCAATCGGAAATATAAGTATGGAATCCAACATCTTGTCAATCCCTCTCTTCAATTTCTCTTTGACCCTTGGGTTTAACCTTTAAGGTTGATTCTTAACTAGTTTTATGTTTGGTTTTAATGTTATGTTCATCTCTCCTAGCTCTCCTTGAATGCCTTTTAATTCAAAAATTGAAGTAGGAAATAAATCCTCATATTCCTTAAGAAAATAAAAAAACATGCTTTGGTTTCTCTTCGGTTCCAATATTTAACTTCTTTAACTTTAGTGGTTGCAAATGCAGTGCATCAGTAATAGTATCTTCTTTATCTCCCTCTCCCCTTTGGATTATTTAAAGGATAAATGCCTTAATTCTTCTAAATCATCATCTAGTTCTCTGTTAAGTTTCCCAGAGGCTAGAACTTCATGAAATCCCGACTCATATTGATGAGAAAAGTATCCTTATATACTACATTTTTCCAAACTATTCACAAGAATAACACCCTTTTTATAGCCTAGAGAGCTTTTGCTATATTTTCATTAGTGTTATGAAATTAAAAATATTTACAAAATTGATTAGTCATCATATCCCAATCTATTTTTTGTCTTTTCATATCCTCCTTCAAATACCAATCTTGTGTAATATTACCCAATGTATGAATGAAATAATGCATCCACATCACAACTGGAAAACAATCATCCTTCCAGGTATAAAAACAACTTTGGATATGCTTTTGTGGGCTAGTACATCCATCATAGATAGGAATCTTATTGGAAGGTTTTTCTAGAAGTGAGAATCTATGGATCATGGTAATTTTAATAGTACTCCAATCGTTAAATTAATCATGATGGGCTACCCACATTATTGCAAGGATTACTTGAAAAGAAAAATTCATCAAAGAAATATTTTTACCTTCTTCTATTTAGGAGTTAATTTCTTGAATAAACTTTACAACAGATTTAGTGCCATTGAAGACAATATAAATGCATACCTCACTATAGATCCAACAGAGACATCTCACAGTTTCACAATGTCATGAATGAATCCTATAATCCCCCTGATACCAATCCTCCATCGCAACATCGGACCTAACCTTTGTGCTTTGGACACTTCTCCAATTGATGGATCTAACATTTGTGGGGTTAATGTGATCCTCCCTCTTCCTGACTATCATTTGATACAATTGATCTAACAAGTTGGGTCCTTCAACATCATCTACAAGCTTAGTAAATATTGCGCCTTGGTATGGATCGAGTGGATGTATGAATCAAATCCCATCCACCCCAAAGCTCATAGTTTCCTAATTTAAACCAATCACTATATAATTTTCAAATGACAAGTTGATACCAAATAAGGTCGAATATGGATCCTTATCTCCCATAATATCAATTACTTCAAAATATACATAAGTCTTAACTCCTGAAATATCAACCTCAACATATTCTAGTCTCCCGATAGGGAGAATACAATATTTATTTTCCATGCATAATTAAATGGGCAAAAAGACCAATTTGGGTCTCCTAAGAGCCTCCCAAGTTTTCCTTGGTAAGATATTAACATTTGATCCATCGTCTAACATGGATTCCTTAATTTGATATCTAGAAATTTGAGCATCCACCTGAAATTCTCTTCCAGTTCTCTTCTTATTTCGCCAAACCCACCCATAATTCATTTTAGGAAGATTAGTAAAATTAGGTTCCTCCAAAATGGATCATCCTTCGCAACAAATTTTAATGTTTTGTGAAACTATCCAAGAAGTTTCTCATCATTCATGATATGTAAGAATAAATTGAACCATTCCAAAATTGATTGGTATATCTATTGTAAGGGTCTAGGAATTTGAGCCTTCACATTTCTTATTGTTTAATCTAGGGACCTTGAGAAGAAAATAATTGTTGGAATAATTTAGCTACATATTTATAGTATTCGTTTTGTTGGTTGGAATGATAAGATTTCTTTGGTGAAGCTAACCTTATGGAATTTGGTTTCTCAAAAGTTCCAACATCAACTCTAATTATTTTTCCTCCTATGGTCACGATATTAATATTCAGCTGCACCACTGAATTTGGATCTGGAGGCTCAACGTTGATTAAATTAGCCCCTTTAGCTTGATTGTGTTCCTCCCATCATGCAATAATTTATGGACAATCTTTTTTAGCATGCATATTTACCCGATAGTGCGAATACTAGTGCCTTCTTGGCATCATACACTCCCTCACAACATGGCCTTATTGGTCGCATTTATAGCATATGATTAGGCCTCTACCTCCTATCCTCCCCCCCCCCAAGGTGGGCTCCTCCTCCTCACCCTCAAGGAGCCTCATTAACTCGAAAATTTGTGTGATAAATTCAATCATCCAAAGCATCTAGGGACTAACATTGATCCATATGATGGGTCAGTGACCCACATAATTCATAAAATAGGTTGTTGGGCATATTGGAATACTTTTACAAAATGGGGTATAAACAAGGCGAGTGGCCAAATTTTCGACAGATTTCACAAAATTCATTTAGGGACATACCTTGGTGGTTCAGGAATGCCTGATATTGTGTATGGCCTTGAAAAGGAAGGGTTGGTTAAATTTACACAGCTCTAGGACTATGTGATGATGACAGAGGAGGTCCCATCAGTGCACTAGACGGTCTAGGCGCCCTTAGTCATGGGAATTCTATAGGATGATGTACTTCAAATTGAGAATGTGTACACCAAACATGAGGTTTCATTGGTCACATCAGAGTGAGATCCTTTAATTTTTCAGTTAGATTGGTTATCTAGTTTTGGAGTCCCATAATAGTAGGATCAGTCAAGGAAGTGACTACTTTATAATCTTGTGGATATCCTACCATGGATTCTATCTACATCGCTTGCTCCAAATCATCTTGTAGTGTATTTATCTTCTACTACAAGAAATGTATTCGAGTCATAGGTAGTAGTTCTTTGATAAACATTCCCTCTGATGATGAGGTTCAATTGGATAAGACAATTTACTAATGGCATCCTTAAACCACTACATGCATTGAAAAGAAGATACACCTTCCCTTTGACGAATATCAAATATTTCTGCCAAACGCGCCTCATTAAAAAGAGGAAGATTAAAATCTTGTAGGAATTCTTGTTTAACTAAATCCATAGTAGCATTTGAATTGGCATCAATCCACTTAATAAACCACTGAAGCGCCCTGTCCCTTAAGGTAGTTTTAAATTTAATGATCTTAGTTGCATTAGGAGTCTTACGATATCTCCAAATAGATTCACATAAATACCAATTTTGTTAAACATATTTAACACCCCATCCTAAACATTATGAATGACAGGTAAGCGATCTAACCGCATTCATAACCATTCTTTGTTTCCTAGGTGGAACAATTATAAATCCCTTGGAACCTAGCTGAAAACAATTGGCTGAACCTATCTGAACACCACTACTATAACTACTACTTTCACTAGACCTCCCAATATTATATCTAAAATATACTTTTTGAAGCTTAAAAATCTTGTGTAACTTACAAAAGAAATGATCAAGATTTTCATACAGTACTAGGGGAATGTTAGGGAGAGGAGGAGTCGCAACACTAGGTCACGGGATGCCAAGGTCATAAATTGACTCATAATCAAAAAACAAATGCCTCATTACAAAGTGCATATCGTCATATATCAATGTATCCTTAGTATATATTGCAATTAGGTGTGTAGATGGCTCAAGCATGTGAAATCTTCCTGATTTTGAGTGGGGTCTATTGGTCTTATCAAATCCATCTGCAATACTTCGACTGGCATCTCCTATTATCGCCAGAAGGAGGTCCCTCATTCACTCCTTTTCATTGCAACTTTGGACTCTCCATTGTATTCCTCTTCAATAATGAATTGGTTATTGCATCTCTTATCCATTATAACTCCCTTTTTCTAAGCCTAATTTCCTGCAACTTCCATTTGCACCACTCGTCGTCTATATATGCCTTCCGCAAATCTCTAAAATATCTTGCCTCTTGATATGCCGCAATTGTACAACATTCATCTCCTCTAATCCATTCCCCCAGTACTAAGGTTTTAAGCTACCATTTGATCTTGTTGGAACATTAATAAATATTCTTCAACCATTAAGATATTAATCCAAAGAGGAATATCTTTAATCAATCTTCCTCACAGTCCAAATTTAAATACTACTTCTGCGCAAGATAAATACTGATGATGTTTAGCTGCAAACTCAATAATATAGCCTTCTTGGGTTGCATTTACCCAGAAATCAACAACCCTTGTCAGATCAGTGTCTAATCGAAGAAGCTTAGCTAGATCAGTTGTAGACCAATCTCTGTGTAACCTAGGTTTCCTTCCAAATCTAGCCTTATACTACAGTTGTCTCAACCAATTATCCAAATCTTCAATGAATTTAGACTGAAATATCTCATACTGATCGCAAGCAAGTTAGACATATAAAACTTATTCTTTAACCCAATCTAGTTTCTTTTACCTCAACTACACCTGCTATAAAATAAAGTGATCAATATTATCATGCCACCATTCCTGAATATCTCGACCACAGAATATAGATGTCATGATCTAGATCCCTTCTGAAGATTGAGGTCAAAACAATGTCACCATTTGTTGGCAAAAAAAATTAAAGCGTTAATGACCCAGGGTTTAGCCTGAGCTGCCAACAAAAATATTGTCGTAGTCTAGCTCTTCATTGCCATTTTAACTCCCTTTAGACAAAGGAATGTCTCACCCGAGGCAATCCAAAACCTTTAAAAAGGATTAAGGGATCTATATTAGAGACAATACATTATCTATGAAATGGTTGTTTTATTATCTATGAAACTATGCTATGACTGAAGCACACATTCATCATGGTATAAATAGAAAAGCCATTCATGTAAAAGAATAGGTAATTTTAAAAGAGGGGCCACACATTACTGAATCAAAAAGTATAGAAATTCCCAAAACTCCATTTTATTAAGAAGGCCAACCATTACATCATACATCAAATAGATCTATGATATTCTCTTTCCCAATCAATAGATTACATTAGATCGACATAATAGAGAATAAAAATTCCACGTGAATATAGAGTTTTGCGGCACCCAACGAAACTTAGAACAAAGACTCAATAAATGGGAAACCTGCTTAACCTGTCACTCCATGCCTTCCTTTATAGGTTCGCTCACTATATCTAGTCTTCTCGAAGGTTTGTTTCTCCCACTTTGATTTGGTCCTCTTTGATGAAATCCTGGAGTTGTTTCCCTTTTCCTATTGATCCTTTCAAATTTGGCTCCACTTTTCTTGTTTCTGCAAGCAGGCTCCTGTGTTTTCTGGCTGCGCAATTCCTGATGTTTTGATTCTCTTTCACATTTGGACTTCTGGTGACCTACTTCCTATAACTTTATCCATTTGACTTCCACAACTGCTATTCACCATTTTTCTTCAAACAAAACAAAGGACCCAAGAAGCAACAACAACTTCTCTATATCTCTCAAGAGTGAAATCAATTGTGAGGCAATAAGAAACAACTAATGAAGAAAATTGAAGAATTGGTTCTCATGTATAGTATATGTGGCCAACTATTGTTAATTTTGTCCCTAATGCACCAGAAAAATTTTCAGTTTGTTCTCTTTGAAAAGGGTTGAATTCTTCTAAATTGCTTACACATAGTTCATAGAAACCAACAAGGATTTGCACAACATAGTTACTAAATTACACCAATCATTTGATCGTACAGATAAATTATAGAAACAATTTGATCAGGAGATTCAACAAATTTCTATTATTCGTAAAAATCTACGACACTCTGCCAAATATTCTCAGGAAATTTATCGCCAAGTACAGGATTGGCCAGTTTATCTTGCTAATTATAATCAACCTTTATATCCAGTATGTGAGAAAATAAAACAACTTATGGAGCAAGTTCTCACTACCACAAATGTGGAGTTTGACAAGTGCCTGGTTTTTCATGTGCCCAATATAAGTTTTAGTGGATAGTGGAGATGGTTTCATGTTTCCATAGTGGTTTTTGGATGTAAATTTCAGGGTTTCCTTGATTTATGGTGCCAGGAAAATATTTTCATTAGGTTTACTCTCCAAATGTGGAGGAGAAGATTGAGGTCATATTCAAAGTAGAGCACTATGCTAAGGATCATTCAATTAGGTTTTCTACAAGTGGTTTGGTTCTTGGTTTAGAGGGGTCACCTTCAATTTATAGTTTGGAGTATGATGCTTTCCAGGTTCTTCATAAAGGGTAGAGGGAAAATGGTGAGAAAGGTCAAGACCACAAGAAGCATTCCATAAAAAATTATGATAAGATACAAAGCCTGATTTTGGGAGTGGGTGTATTTTGGGACAAGTTGGAGGCTCTAAATAGAGGACGCTTGCTGGGATATGGGTGTTAGAAAATATAACAAGGATGCAAATGAAAGAATGGGCTGAAAAGAGCTGGTCTCCTATAATAAAATATAGACTGAAGATCAATATGTTGGTCAAAAATTAGTTTTCCTTTCATTTTCTGTGCTCGAAGGACGTTAAGAGGATGCCATCTAGTCCATGGGCTCAAGGTAGGGTATTTCTATCGATTCAGTTTTGGTATGCGGGTTTTAATCCACTTAAGGAGGTGTCGTGACAAAAATCCTATGGGTCAAACTACCTAAATTGCCACTGCTACTATTGTCTAAACATGCCATAATTGTGATTGCAGAGAAAATTGGCAGATTTTTCTATCTTGAGGAATGGAGTCTGTGAAGACTGGACAAAAGGATTTCATGGATATTAGTGGTGATGGCCTTTTTAGGTGGTTTACAGGCTGGAATTTATCTATATTGAGGTCCATGCTATTTAAGACAATGCGTTGACTAATGGTGGGTGTTATTCCATTGTCTAGGATTCCATGCAACATGTGAATTGGTGGTGGTATATCCTCGTAGATTTGGTAATGAGCAATCCAAGGCGGGGCGATGGGAAAAATCAGGTCCTCTTAGTAGTGACATGCAGACAAAGTTGCAACATTGTTAATTGGATCATATTGATTCATTGGACCTAGGTATTGATCCATTTGTTCCTATTTCTAATCATGTTATTGATCCCATAAATGATAAGGGTATTAATATGGTTCATAATTCTAATGTGCATCACACTATATCGTTCTATAAAAATCTAGTGTTATAGGCTAGGAATATTGAATATACTTTATCATTGTCATCGTCCATGGTTAGATATATGGGCTCAGTTTCGATGCCCATACTTTTGGTAGTGTTCCTTCTAATTTAATTGATAGGGTATGGAGGGGTCAATTTCATAGCCCTATTGAGGTTGGCCACTCTAATATCGATTGTGTCATGGTTGTTTCAAGTAACATTTCTCCACAAGTGTCTAAGGCACATACCCAAAAAAATTGGTTCATGATACATTGATGGGTATGGAGCCACTTACCATAAAGAAGTATTTTTTTGTTACAAATGAGATATTCATGAGTCTTTCCTCCAGGAAAATCATTACTCTGAGGAAAATGAAGGGTCCTAAATAAAAAAAAGTTTCAAACATTTCTATGGTCTCATCCAATCTACTTTTTTTATTTTAGGAAATGATGAAGGACCTTATTCCTCCAAATTTAGGATATCACTATAATAGTGAGGGGATTAGGGATTTTTATAAACATGAAACATGTATCCTTAGAGGGGATACACTCACTGATGTCTTTTCCAAATTATTATTGTGTCATTTAACATCATGGGTTTGGGATCGTCCCCAAAAACAACATCCATCCGTAAAATTATTTTGTTGAAAAAGCCTGTTATGGTATTTTTACAAGAGACAATGGTCCATAGGGAAAAGGCATGGGTCTACGTATCAAGATATTCCATCACTGGAATGTTTATGCGACTAGCTACTCTAGTTTATTGGGGGGGCAGGCATCTATTTGGGATTCAAACATTTGAGCTTTAGGGTTTATAAATTGTTTGTAGGTATTATTTTATCGGGATATAAGAGGGGGTCCAATTGACATCTTGACATCCTTAACATATATGATCTATATTTGGATAGAAGAATGGTTTGGGATCACCTTGACACTAGTGGGTTGTTGGACTTGAATTCATTAATCATGGGGGGAACTTTAATTTGACGATTGATATTGATGAAATATGGGAGCATCAATGAAAAGAGGATAAAATAGGATCAAGATTTAAGGATATTTTCTCACAAAATTCATTAAAGGACATCATTTCAAATCGAATGTTTCCTACACAAGGAAATGGATGCTTGGGTTTTAAGGGGATTTGAAAAATACTAGATAGATTTTTAGTCCATTCTAACTTAGTTGACAGATTGGGACACTTGTATTCATGGATTTACACTTCGTACATATCATACCATGTTCTGATTTTCTTATAATGGAATGAGGTTTCTAGATTCAAATCTCTTCCTTTCAAATTTAACCATGCGTGGTTGAAGGGAAAATATTTCAATATTTTGATTCGAGAAAATTGGCAACTATCGACTGCATGTGAAGGGTTATCTACTATGAATAAGATTGGTCATAAGCTTCATAGCTTAAAGTGATCTATTAGGTTATGGATCAGTAAGAAAAAGAAGTCTATGATTAGAGAATTGATCAAGTTGGATTGGGAGATTCAATACCCATATGATCTGAAGCATCTGGAATATTTATTTAAGGATACTAAAATGTAGTTATTAACATTGGATATGAGATAGGATGAGATTATAAATCTAAAAGAAAAGGAGTGGTACCTAAATATCTTATCTATATAGGTACTAGTAGGTAATAAAAATACAAGATTTTTCCATAAACAAGTGTCATATAGAAGGAATCAAAATACATATGGTCTATCAAATGAGAAGAGGGCCTGATCCTTTCTAGTCAACAGGATATTGGAGGAAGCGGTGAAATGTTTTAGGAAGAAATACAATTAAATACAAGCATTAGTTTTGATAAAAAATGGAAACTATCGATTCATTTCCTTAAATGGAAAACTAGATGTATAATAATCATATTGGATGCACAATTACTAAGGAAGATGTGATGGAGGTGTTGAATGTAATGGAAAAGGATAAGAATCTAGGGCTAGATGGATGGTCAGTGGAGGTTTTTTTACATTTCCAGGAAATTATGATCAAAGAGCTCATGGAAGTGATTGAAGAGTGGAGGCATATATGCTCAATCAAAATTCAATGAATGCTATGTTTATATCACTTATTCCAAAGTTGGAAAATCCATTGACATTTTCCAATTTTAGGCCCATTTCCTTATGTAATTTGATGTATAAAATGATCTCTAAAATCATTGCAAATAGGATTGGTGTTTTAGATGATCGAAAAATCCATGATGTGGTGGAAACTACTTAAGAGTGCATCGACTCTATTAAAAATCATCAGATGGGGGCATGTATCATGAAGATATACTTGATTAAAGGTTATGATAGAGTGGACTTGAAACTTATCAAGCTTATCTTTCATAAGATTGGCTTTAGAGTTGGTTTAATTGATTCTATCATGGCTTGTTTAACATTGGTAAATCATTTTTTCATCATCAATGGCTATACTAATGATTTCTTCAAGGTATTAAAGGGATTAGATAGGGGTGTACCCTTTACTTTTGTTCGTGCTTGGTATGGATGGACTAAGAAGATGGATTAATGAGGCCTATTCTAGGAGAACTATTAATGGGTACAACATGTCCATGTATATATCATTAACTCATATTATGTTTGTTTATAACATTCTATTTATTGGAGAAGATTTTATTTCTCAAAGTATGGTATTTTTACATATTCTAAATAGCTTTGGGGAAGCTTCGATACTATTCATGAATAAAGAAAAAAAAATTGATCTCGACAAATAATGGGGATGGAGTAATGTTTGCTACTGACATGATTTTTTAGGATTAACTGATAGTTTTGGAATATGCATATAAATATATTGGATTCCTTTTTAGTCCATCCAAGTATGAGATCAAGGATTGGGAGTGGCTAATTAGGAATTTTGAAAAAAACCAAATAGCTAGTTGGTCACACAAATGGTTATCTATGGGTGGGAGGCTTGTCATGATTAAATTGGTTCTTTTAAGTATTTCAATATATTGGATGCATTTGTATAAGATACTTAAGGATATGATTCCACGAATTAATTCTATCATTTCCAACTTTATATGGGCTGTTCTAAGACTATCTCCAAAATTTCATTTAGCCTGACTAGAGGTGATTTATCAGCAAGTGGAAGATGGTGGATGGGACATAAAATATGTAGAAATATTAAACACACTAATAATTTTGAAGAGCCTATGGAAAGCCTTAAGTGGCAAAGGTATGTGTTAGTCTATTCTAAAAGTTAAATATTTAAAAAATAAGCAGTTGATTAGCTAGATCAGAGAGGGGGAAATGGAACAAAGGATGGCATCCTTCATATGGAGGAGTATGATGAAGATCAAGCATTGGCTCTTGGGAAATTTAAGGTGGGAGGTTGAAAAAGGTACAATGGAGGAGATCAGATTGTCTCTCATCAAAGATATATTTGGTATTCATACCTTGTCTATTCCTATTTTAAGGATTTTGATAACAATGGCTTCTTTTCCCTTAAGCATATATTTGTTGACCGTAATAAAAATATGGGAAAATATTACTGATTAGAATATGGACAACAGTAGAATATGGATAGTATGGAAAAGAGAAAAAGTTGTGAAATTGTAATTGCTTTTCATTAATGAATGTATTTTTTTTTCTTTTTGAAAAAAAAAGGTGTTTGATCTGTTCCCAACAATGTGAGATGAGTCCTCTCCATATTGATTTGGTAAATATTTCTCTCTCTTTAGTAATGGATCTATGGTACCAAACCCTTATGTTTCCTTGTGCATAAGTGATCCTTCAACTCCTGTAAATTTTCCAATTTTGTTAGCATTATCCGTAATTTCTTTATAATTTTTTTCATAATTGTGCAAATGCCTCCTCTTTGACTACTTATTTAGAATTCTTCTATGTCTTCCATTTTTTTGTACTTTCATAATTGGTGCTAAAATAAAATCTTCTTGACTTGTATACACATCTCCATTGTTTCCATAGCTTCAATGTTGCACCATTGGTATGATGATTAGTGGCATAAATAACATCTCAATAGATATTTTCTCACTACTTGAACATCATATATTTTGTGCAATGACCTTGACAACATGCATCACCATAAAAATTCATATTGTTTGGAATTTTAAACTCTTCTTTGGCGCAATGCCCAAGAATCTTCGACTGCATGTAGGCATTTATCCCTTATCATTGGATCTTTAATTCATGTTCATCTAGGTTCACCATCTACAAATTCTCCTCATGTCATGATTCCACCATCATAGTTGCCACGATCTCTGCATAGATCTTATATGCAGTAGCTCCTTATATAATCACATGCAACAAAGACACACAAAACATACAAAATGTGAGATCCAATAAAGAACCTTACCACCTTTCATTAGTTGTAAATACATTCTTTGAACCATCTCTTAATCCACAAATTTTCACATTCTACACCCTTTACTCTTCATTGTATTTACCCAAAAAATCACCGACATGTAATTTTTTCATTTTAGATAAATTTAAGAATATAAACATATACTCTCACATGGTAATTGATGTGCTTCTTTTCTGGAAGTGTATACATAGCAAGAAAACACTACCTGAGAAAATCATAGAAGCTATATTATTCTTTCTAATCATGTGATGCAGGAGCATCACTCCACCTTTTTGTTTCTTCAAAACAAATTCCCTATGTAAATATTTGTTATAGTTGTGCTTATGTGTCCCTTGAGGGACAACTATATCGATATTTTTTTTTTTTAGTAGATGTGTCCCTTTTACGGGACAACTATTTTGGAAAGCCAAAGTTGTTGATTTTAGAAAATTTGTTGTTAGCAACACACCTATCTTTTGTTAGAGGATATTTCCTTTCTTATTGTGTGTGTGTGTATATATACATACATACATACATACATACATCATATATATATAATACTAATATATAATAATATATATATATTATATATATTAAATATATAATATATAGTATAAATAGATATATAATATACTATATATATAAGTATATAAATATAATATATATATAATTATATATATATAATATATATAATATATAATATAACAATATACAATAATAATATATATAATAATATATATAAATATATATATAAATTATACACCTGAAGACCTTTGAGGCACGAAGTCTGAGGAAAAGGAATGAAATAGTTATTTGTGCCATGAATCATTTTATTACATGTTGTAATGTTGCTTGAATTATGGATTAAGAATAGCGTAAAAGATTTTACCCCATTGAATTGCCAAAAACTTGTATTAATATAAATAAGGATGGAGTGAGCCTAGTGCAATGCATATATCTAGAGTCAGTTGCCAAATCATTGGGAAGCCTTTTTATAAATTGATTGAATTGGAATTTGAAGAATTGAATAAGATTTTTATATTCAAATATTTTCGTGCAAATCCCTATTATGGAGGTTGAGTACCTTGTTAATGCAAAGAAAAAGAATATATGAAGCAAGAATAATTATGACTAAGGATAAGTCCTTAAATTGTAGCTCGAAAACCGAGAAGGTGGGTCATTAGTAAGAGTCCTCCCCCCTTCAAATTCCTTTGTTCCATAAAGTTGACAACATAGGCCAACCCCAACCTCGTGCATCGGGGCTGTCGATTAATTGATGGTTGACATGGTCAGGCATAACACGATAGATAGGAGAGCGAACAACCTTGACCGTAGGTGAGGCCTGAACCGCACCTATGTAGAAAATGGCTTAGTTGGGTGGTGTTATACCCAGGAGCAAGTCCAACCCCAACCTTCCATGGAGTCTGAACTCCCGACCTATCTTAGGAGTTGGGTATGGACTCTGCAAATTGAAGGTTCCTCTTAATTTCAAAAAAAAGTTAGAAGGAAGGTTTACAAAGAGGTTTTCCCTCACAAAAATTGCAGAGACAAGAATTCCTGGAGTTATTTCCTTTTTTTCTTTTCCTTTTTCCATTTAGAATGGAGAGAGGGAGAAATTAAGTAGGTGACCAATTCATCATTTGTGGTATTAGAGCACACCCTTGAGCTCTAAAAAGGTTTGTAACTACAAACATAATTGAGATGCTATTAAGAGTTTGCTATATTATGCCACCCATAAGAGGAAGCTGAGAAGGGTGTGGAATGGATGACGACCTGAGATTGGAGTTGAGGCTTATCTACGAAATGTTGAAGGTTATGGAACCTAGCTAGAGATGAGAACATAATGTAGGTCACATCAATGAGACTGAAGGCAAGAGTTCTGAGGAAGATGGAAAGAACTCTAGGAAGATAGTATCTAGATGAGTATATGATTAAACTGGTTACAAAGGTTGGGTCCGGACCAAAGATTGAAGTGTCATTGTATGAAGGAATCCTGAATGTGGAGGAGATGTTGGACTGGATTAAAACTCTAGATAAGTATTTTTACTATAAGGATGTTGAGGAGGAATAGAAGTTCAAGCATGCCATGACTAAGTTAATAGGACATGCAACACTATGGTGGGATGTGTTGCAGACAAATTAGATAAAAAAAGGAAATGCAAAGATTAAAATCTAGGGTAGAATAATGGTAAAATTTAAGATAAATTTCATGCCCAAGGATTACCAACTAATGTTTTTAAGGAAACTACAGAATCTAAGGTAGAATTCCATGATAGTGAAATAATATACAAAGGAATTATATAGGTTGAATACCAAGGCATGCCACATCAATTAGGATGTAGAGAAGGTGGCCAGGTACATAAATGGCCTGAGGTTTGAAATTCCAGTTGAATTTAACCTATTTCCCTTGAAGACTATGGAGGATGCCTATCAGGAAGCACTGAGAGAGAAAGAAAAGTTGGTTAGGAAGTAGATCCAATGCAATTGAGGAAGAAGTCTAGCTAGAGAGAAATGGTCTCCCAATAGGAGAATAACCTTGACTCCAAGAAAGGAAGTAGGGAGTTGAAGTAGTCAATATCCAAGAGGAGGAGAATCAAGGGGAAGAAGATTTTTTTCGAAGAGACAAAGACAGAGAAGTCAAATCCTACATATGTGGAAAGGGAGGCCATCTTTCATGGAATTATCTTGGAAATAAATTAGCAAGCAAGAGAGGAGCAGATGTTACAAAGGCCAAGGACAAGGTAGCAGTAACAAAATCAAAAGAGGAAACCCCAGAGTTCGGTGAATCTTTGATGTTGAAGAGGATTTTGACTAAAGGAGAAAAGGAGAATAAGAGCCAAGCCAATGAAGAATTTTCTTAATACAATTTGTAAGTCCAAAGGAAAATGATAAAAATTAATTTTTTATAGTGGAAACTCTGATAACTTGGTTTCTGTAAAAATGGTGGATAAATTGGGGCTGCAGAGGATGAAACACCCTACTCCTTATTAGGTGACATGGTTGCAAAAGGGACATCATATTATAGTCAAAAAACGAAGCAAGGTAGAGCTCTAAATTGACAACTATAAGGACGATGTGCTTTGAAACATCATGCCCATGGATGATTTCCATGTCTTATTAGGAAGACCAAGGTAGTATGAAAGAGGAGTTATCCATGATGGGAGGAGGAATACCTACTCCTTTGAAAAGCCCAACTAGAGACATGTGTTATTACCCTTGGAAGATATAGGAGTCAAAGAGTATGTAGGCCCAATTGTATTAATGATGTATGAGTAGGAACTACTACAAGAAGTAAATTGATAACATGAGGTAAAATTCATTGTAATTGGTAAACCTCAAACTATCCTTACACACACAAATCTAAATGAGTTTTGTGCTAAAATTCAATCAATGTTAGATGATTTTTTTACGCTATCATGGATAAGTTACCCAATGATTTTCCACCTGGAAGGAGCATTATTCATCATATAGATTTAATTCTAGGAGATAATATACCTAAGAAGACAACTTACAGAATGACCCCTAGGGAAAATTAAGAAATAGGAAACAAGTCCAGGACTTGTTGGACAAAGGTCTGATAAGAAAGCTCGATTCCTTGTGCCATACCAGCTATCTTGAGTCCAAAAAAAGATAGAGGTTGGAGGATGTGCACTAATTATATAGATATTAATAAGATAACTATTAGGTACATATTCCTTTATGCCACATGGACGATATAATGGCTTGTTTCAGTAGTGCCAAATATTTTACCAAAATAGGTTTAAACATTAGATATCATCATATTCAAATGAGAGAAGGGGACAAGTGGAAGACAACCTTCAAAATCAATCATAGCTTGTACAAATGTTTGGTTATGCCTTTTGGATTGATCAATACAACTAATATTTTTACGAGGCTCATGAATGAATTACTCAAGAAATTCATTGGCAAGATTTTGATTGTTTATTTGGAGTGTACAATAGCACCAAGGAGGAACGTCTCACATTTTTAAAACTGGTATTAAAAACATTACAGCAAGGAAAACTTCTGATAAATATAAAGAAGTGTTGTTTTCTTAATACATGGTTTATTTAAGATTTGTTATTTCTTTTGAAGGGATGAAAAATTACCCTAAGAAGGTAAAAGGCATTAAATATTGGCCTTCTCAAACAAGTATCCATGAAATGAGAAACTTCCATGGTTTGGATATATTTTACATAAAATTTATTCAAAATGGTAGTCACATTTGTGCATCACTAGTGAAAACTATTAAGAAGGAACAATGACATTTTAAATGGACAATAGTACCAAAAGAAGGATTCCAATTTCTAAAGAATAAAATCATTGAGAAACCTATTTTATATTTTCTTATTTCCAAAATCCTTTCCAGGTACAATGTGATGCCGGTGGAACAAACATTGGAGTTGTCCTTAGCCAATATGATAAATTGGTTGTGTATTTTAGTTAGCAAAAGAATGAGACCAAACAAAACTATTCTACCTCTGATAAAGAGTTTTATGTAGTAATTCAATCCCTCAAAAAGTGGAGGCATTGCCTTATGCCCAAGGAGTTTATTTTCTTTACGGATAATCATGCATTACAATTTATAACCAAACAAGACAAGATGAATGAGAGACATCCAAAATGAGTTGAATACATGCAAAGTTTATGTTTTATTCTAAAACATATTAGTGGAAGTGCTAACAAATTTGTTAATGGTGTTGGGTAATTTTTAATTGATAGTTAATGTATGTCATTACATTTTCAACCAAGGTTCGTGTACTTGTGAAGTGAATGTGCACAATATATGCTAGGAGTTCTATTTCTTATCAAATCAAATTGAAACCTAATTTGTTGAAGAAAATCATAAATCTAAGTTAGACAAGGTCAATTCATATCAATATTATGCACATATTATTTCCATAAAACTTGTTCTTTTGAAAGCAAACTAGTCTTAAAGGTGAAATCAAATGAAATTTCTATGCTACTGAACTCAATTGAAAATTATTCTACTTGACAAGGATTGAAATTTATTATACTTAACTAAATTAAATAATTACTCTAATGAACAAAATTGAAACCCTATTCTATTACAATGAATTGAAATTATATTGTAATTGATAGAATTTGAAATATCTGCCCTATTCAATGGAAAGAATTCTTTAATATCAGTGCTTCAAAATTTAATAAAATTTAAAATTGCATGAAGGAATAGAACTTGAAAGTGATGATCTAAAATAAAACTCTTAGGAACTACTAGTGTTCGCAATTGTGACTAGAATAAATCTAGTCTTTAACTTGTAAATATAAGACTAAACAAAACAATTGAAATGAGAAAATTAACAAAAGAAATATTTTTGATCCTTTTTATTGTATGTGAGCACTCAAACTATGCAAACCAAACAATGTTAAATAACAAAAAGTAGAGTATTGACATAAAGCATATAATTATCTATGAATGGAAAAAGAGACTACTCATGAAACAAATTAAATCAACAACTAAACTAACTTACAACTCTTCAAGGGGACCTCCTGTTGAGCCTAAGAATGAAAGAGCTTCAATTAACGAGTTATTCACTCATGCATTTGATCAAAAAAGGATCAGAGTAATTGCATTAAAAACACAAGTATTAAAAAAAATGATTACAAACTTAAAATTATGTCCATATGTCTCACTTCAACACTATTTATAATATCTCTTGAATAACAATTTGAAGAGTTACAAGGTAAGAAACAAGTTTATAATTGTAAACTAAATGGTTAAATAAAAATGTGAACCATAATTCTCATGATTTGATATGAGAAGAGAAAATCATGAGAAGATTTAAAATGGACACATCATAGCCTTCAGCCCTAAGGTTTTCTCATTCAATCCCACAATCTCTAGATGATTCCATGATTTGCCTTCAAATTCTACACAGGTATGGAGTATTACAACCATAGTCTACTTCTGGTTTGACCATCATATTTCTTGAATGTCATGAATTTCCATATCAATGTAATAGGTTTATGTCCATAAGTTCAAAAAATTTCATCCATCCATGTGCTTTATTTTCCTCAAAGCATGAACCTACCTAACCGTGCATTGAGCTACAAAATATTTGGTTAGTTGCAGAATCAATGCAATTCAATAGCCATAGAGATGTTTTGATTAGATTTCACAAACTAACTAAAGATTATAAACTATGAATGATTGATACCTTTTATTGTGTTTGAGCATATCTAGAGTGATATGATAGCTTGAAAACATATCAAAATTATTATAGAAACGATGCAGGTGAAGGTAAAATAGTGGAAAAAAGAGGAAAATTTAGGATATCAATAGATGGCTTGAGTAGGAGATGTCTAGTTTTGTAGGAATTACAAGTCAAAACATTGGGATATGAACACCTCCAAGAATGATATAGTGAAGATGTAGATTCCAAGGAGGTGTATGAAGCTTGTGAAAACCATGTGGCTAGAGATCAAATTTTGTGGCTTGAATACATGATCCAGGAAGGAATTTTCTTTAAGGCAAGCAATCTATGCATTCCAAGAGGGTCGATCAAGAATAATTTTATGAAAGAGAAACAAAATAGAGGAATTACTATCCACTTCAGTCATGACAGGACATATGCACAATTAAGATAATTTTATTATTAGTTGGTCATGAGGGAATATTTCGAAAGCTTCATGGATAGATGCAAAATTGGACAACATGCAAAAGGGAGCTAGCAAAATGTAGGGCTATATCAGCCACTTCCCATACCAAATATACCTTGGGAGGCCATTAGCATGGACTTTGTTCTAGGTTTTCCAAGAACTGAAAGAAGAAATGACAAAGTTTTTGTAGTATTGGATACGTTTTCTAAAATGGCATACTTCATACCCTATTAAAAAACAAATGATGCTTCCCACATTTCAAATTTGTTTTTCTGGGAAGTGGTGATACTACATGGACTTCCTATGAGCATTGTCTTAGACCAAGACACCAAGTTTGTGGGTCATTTCTAGGTCAATTTAATGATGAAACTAGGGGCAAACTTGAGATATAATTTAACGTACCATCCCCAAACACATGGGAAAAATGAAGTACTTAAGAGAAGTCTAGGAAATTTATTAAGGTGACTAGTTCATGAGCATAATAAGAAATGGGGTTCAGTTATCCCATAATTTGAGTTTTCCCATAATGATTCTCTGAATAGGAGAACTGGAGAAAGTCCTTTAAAGATTTTGTATGGCTTTCATTCAAGGGTTACTTGTGAAGCCGAAACTTGGGGAAAGAAGAGAATCAAAGTGTCAATGCATAAGAGCTTGCTACAGCAATGAAAATTATTCATGAACATGTCAAAGGGAAACTACAGGAAAAAAATCTTAAATATATGTAACAAGTTGATCTAAAATGAAGAGGTGAATTTTGAAGTTGGGGATCTAGTTTTAACACATTTTAGGAATGAAAGGGTCCCAAAGCATGAGCACAATAAGCTTCTTTTGAAAAAAAATGGTCCCTCTAAAGTTTTGAGGAAGTTTCCAGTGAATGCTTATGAGATCATATTAACTCAAAATTTAGGAATTTCTCTTATATTTAATGTTGCAGACCTATATCCTTATTAGGAACCAGGAGGAGAGGCACAAAATGAAAAAGAGTGGATTTAGTGGGAGACTAAGCTAGCTATAACTCAAAAACTACAGATGGAGAGGATTCTTGACCAAAAACACATCAAAAGAACCAGGAATAGAAACTATTATGTGTACTTGGTTAAATGGAAGGGTGTTCCAGCTAAAGAAGTAGTTTGGATGAATATAAAAGGGATTATAAAGCATGGAAGCATTGTTGTATACTTCATGGACAAGACTTCATGAAATATTTTGTTCCGAGGGAGTTTGAAGTAGGAGCATCACTCCACCTTTTTGTTTCATTATATATCTATATATATATATATATATATATATATTACAATTGTGCTTTTGTGTCCATTGAGGGATATTTATACCATATGTTTTTTTTTAATTAGAATATGTCGCCTTTGTTGTGTAACATGTGTTTTTTTTCATTAACACCAAAGCTTTCTAGAAAAAGATACAATTTTTATTTTAGAAAAAATGTTGTTAGCCAAAGACATGTGTTTCGGTTAGAGGATATTTCCATATAATATATATATATATATATATATATATATATATATATATACCCAAAGACCTTGTGAGCATGAAGGTTGAGGGAAAGGAACGAAATAGTTGTTTGTGTCATGAATCATTTTCTTGCATGATGTATTGTTTCTTGAATTCTAGATTAAGAAACAATATTAGCCCATTGAATTGCCAAAGCCTTCAATTAATGTAAAAAAGGATGAAGCAATGTTAGTGAAGTGTATGTATTTTGAATGAGTCACTGAGTCATTAGGAAGTTGTTGTAGCAGCTACAACCATCCTCCAACATTTTTCCTTAGCTTAGTTTTGGAGCCTCCTACTAACCATCCTTAGCAACATGTCTTGCAATGTCAAGTACATAGGCTTCAGCTGAGTTTCAGTGGCTTGCCAGCTTTTGCATGTCAACTTGTTAGTCTCCCATCATAGGCTTCCATTCTGGACTTAGGTAATTTTTTGGCTGAGAGGTTCACTCAAAAAATTATGTAATTCTGGAGGGGAACCATCCTTCCCTCTACAAATTGTGAAATCTTGATGGGCTCCAGAATTGCGTAATCCAGTGAGGCAGCCCTCCCTTAGAAAATTAAGAAATCCATCTCGACACTGGGCTTCAACCTAGAAATTGTGCAATTCTGAAAAGTAGTGACCTGTTGACCCCAGAAATTGCGCAATGCCCGAGGAACAACCAACCCTGCTTAGCCAAGAAACTGCGCAAATCCATTTCCGAGGCTTGCAGACTGTTGCATGCACCTTCAAGTTGACTGATTCACTCCAGGACTGGGAAATCTTGATTTGCATGCATGGGATACATTTTCCCGAAATATAAAAAAGCAACATGCAAAAAAGCATCCTTAAATTTTAGGGATCTATTTTTAACAGTTGGAGGTTACATGCAAAGATCATTTTAGAAACTTCCCTCCAAGTGTCTCTTTTTCCAAGATTTGTGGCCCGGGAAATTTTTAGGGGCTAATATTCACAAGTGGGCTAATTTTTCATGCTTTTTCCAAAAAAAGATTCATTAATTTCCATTTTTTCTAAAATTTATTTGCCCAAATTTTATAGTAAACAATAATTTTACCTAAAAATTGCAAAAAAATTATATAGAGACTCAATAAAATTATTAGAAATTGGAATACTTCTACAAAAATAATTCCAAACATTTTACAAATTACATATTATGTATTATTGAGATTCGCCAAGGTTTCTATACTTTAAAATAAATTTCAATCCTTAAAATTTTCCCTATTTGTGGCATGCACGTCATGAGCCTAAAACTTATTTATTCAATATTGCAGAGCTCATTCTTGACGTCAATATTGGATATCTGAAATCCCACAGCACATCTAGGAGTCTTCGGCACTCAGCTCAACTTTTTCCAGCTAAGTCTGCTTTTCTGCCACTTTTTGAATTTCACTTTGTATGAATGTTGTTTGGTTGGTTTTTTTTCAACACCTACTATCATTTTAATGTATATTAGCTTGTAGAATCACCGTTTTAGTTTTTATTTGTAGCTCACTATTGTCATATGCATGACATTGTTTTGCACTAACGGTCACCATTGTGGCAACTCGTTTCACACACATGTATTCATTCCTATTTTCTGAATCATGCATTCATTGTTTTCATGCATGATCATTCAATCTTGCTTAAAATCAATCTCGCCATGCATCAAAAGCTTTTCATGATTTTAGTTGCTTGTTGGTGGGTCTGGGTTGCCTTGGCCGAGACCTTTGCTTTGCCCAGACAGAAATGTGCATTTTTGGAAGTGAAGGCTCTACCTTCCCTCCAAAAATTGTGAAAATATGGCCCAACATTGACCTCTAGGCTTGCATTGTGCAATTTTGAGAGGCAATGCCCTGCTGACCCAGAAAATTACACAATGTAGTCTCTGTGCATGCATGTCCCTACTGACTGAAACAACGCATTGCATAGTTTCAGCCCTCAACAAGAAGACTGGACCATGCATTGTGCAGTTCCAACAATCAGTCAGCCTCCTGACAGCCAAGACTGTGCCTTGCGCAGTTTTGGCAGTCAGTTTCCCAGCCTCCTGGTGAAAATTGCATAATATTTACTGCCAGTCACCCAGGTGTGTTGCATGTCAGTCCTTAGATTTGTTTTGGTTTTCAACTGACAGAATTTTTTTCCATGATCATCGATATGTCTCCAGGTATAGCAGGTGTTCGCCTACCTTTCAGTAGTATAGGTATAATGGCATCCAAGAGAGCAGGGTCAAAGGACACTGTTGGAAGTGAAACTGGAAATGAAGTTGAACAAGTGTCTATGGGCCTACCCATTTACGAAGACATCAAGTTGGTCATAGAGAGAGACATCAAGATGAAATGGAAGGACATCAATGATACATTCTCAAGAACATTTCAGAAGATCTGGAAGACAACAAGGTCTATGTCAACATCCACAAATCTGGCTTGTACCGGATTTCATGCAAGTATCTCGCGTTTCCATGCGAAGACATGATACATTGGATTGCCTCGCACACTGATCCTAAAATGATGATCTTGAGTAGTGTCAACAGAATAGAGCTTGCTACCTTTAAGGTGAAGGACTATCCGAAGATGTATCACTTGCCACAACTATGATCACAATGGAGAAACCCTTCAGCACACGCAGCAACGCAAACTCTAAAGATATCTTGAAGAGTTGGGTGAAAGAGCCAGCCAAGTTCAAGACAACACCCAGTCTGGTTTACAAGACAAAGATATTGTGGAAGGCATATTAGTACTTGTTCATATTTGCATGCCACTTATACGTCCAAGAGTACATAGATACCTTCCAGTAGAGATGGGTGATTACGTTGGACCAACTAGCCAGTGAAGGAAGGCCATGCAACTGGTTTGACAAGTTCGCTCTCAGGATAAAGGAATAGGTGATAGAATCTCGGCATCCACCCAAAGGTCTGCAAGAAGAGATATACATGTCTGCTTACATTTTGGATGCAATTTTTGCCCATCACTAGTTCCCAGTTTTGAAGTGGGAATGGACACCTTCGGAAACCTCTGTGAACACTTATTGCAGATTGTTCTCCAAATGGAGCCTCTGCAGATTCATCACATTTTTGTCATACCACTTTATCACCCCAGTGTACAAAGTGATATTTAAGCATGATCCACCTTTCATGTAGTAGGTAGCAATGGAGGCATTGATCGACATAGAAAATTGGTATCCCTCAACCCTTGACACCTTCATATAGATGTATAGTACAGAGAAGCCTCCGCATGTTTTACCAAAGTTTTCCATGGACAAGCTTGTCATGCAAGAAGTGTCGTATCACATCTTAGTAGGGTTGTCAGCTAGACTGCACAGGAAGAAGAAGACATCTTGGCCTGCTCTTCCTTTATAGATTGGGTTATATGAGATACAGAATCTCAAGAATGTTGATGCAGAGACGGAGGAGTTCAAATGATTCACTTTCAGCACCAAAATTTTCATTCTGTATTACTCGCATTTCTTTGTAAAGGACCACTATGCGAGAGTGCAATTTCTATGGATCCATGGGGCATGTAATTGGCCTAAGGAAGACCCATGGAGATATTGTCACAACTTCTCTAGGCTCAATGAACCAGTTGGCATAGCTGCGGATTGGTTAGCGAAGCAACATCTCAGAGAGCATCATCATCAGCAACAGCAAATGGTAGCAGACCTGTGCATGACAAAGGCAAGAAAAAGGTTGATGACAACGCAGAGGCAAAACAAAGCCACAATTTCAAAGCAGATCCACTCATGATGAAAGCAGCTTTGGAGATTCAGGCTAAGAGAAGACATCATGACAAGAGGAACATGTAAAGGAAAAGAGATAAACAGAGGATGGAGGAAACATAAAAGGAGTTGTAAGAGTTGAAGCAACAACTTTGGGAAGAAAAGGAGCTGCACAGAAGAGAGAAGGAAGCGCAATAAGGACAGACACAGCAGGAGGAGCAACATGCACAGATTGATGAAACTATGCCCATCCAAGTTATAGAATCATCCAAATAGCTGGAATAGAGCAGATAGGGTGAGCAGTCACAGGAGCAGGACTTAGCTCAAGAGATTGAATAGATGCTAGAGCAGATGGATACGGATGTGGTGCATCTAGAATCTGAACAGGATATTGACCTCATGCCTCACAACTGAGAGGTCACTCCACCAGCCTTGCCAGATCCGGCAGTACAAAAAGTCCTAAGCGATCAAGGAGACACAGAGATCCTTGAAGACAATTCAGAAGCAAAGATGCACAACATATCGTTCGATGAGTCGCAACATAGAGTTGTGAAATCATGGAGAGTGCCTACTCCAAATGTCCACACATCTCCTACGTAGTTTGAATAATGAGTGATCGTATCTGATGTGTGCAAGCATCTAGCAGGATTGGTCGATGCTACCAAATCATATGCTTAGGCCACCAGATCAAGTGTTTGATTCTTGATAGCAGAGAATGAGCGCATGGCCAAGGAGTTACAAGTGGCAATGCAGGGAGGAGAATACTTTACATCATCCATCATAGAAGAGTTGAAGAGAGGGATACTGGATGAAGTATCGTCCCTCGAAACAGCCATGCAGATGTTGTATTCCAGATTCGGCATCGTGCATAAGGCAGTTGTCCATCTCAATGGTTGGCAATAGTGTTGTGCTAAGAGAGAATGCATCTTGTCAAATATGCACAATTTACAGTCTTAGCATCGACAGTTGTTCAGAAGCATGGATGTCATTGTGCGCATGCATGTGATCCCATCTATTGGCACAGTCACTGAGGTGAAGTCGAAGTTCCATGTCTGAACGGGGTTGGACATGAAATTAGATGAGTTGATGTGTGTAGCCACTAGCGCAGACTTAGAGATAAATGCACACACTATGCATCAGTAAGTTGGTGGTTCATTTGCACTCAAGACTATGATGCGCATGTTACCAGACGAGTTGGACAGAGGTGCCAAATTAGTGTACCTGGATGCAACGGAGGCGAGAGTTTGCTTTCAGCAGGATGTCACCATTGAGCACATGGACACCATCACAGACTACCAAGCTTGGCACCAGTTCACCATCATCGATCATCATGAAGATGTCAAAGGCTTGGTCTTCCCATAGTTGTCCAAGTCTTAGTAGTGTCTTGCATGGATTGCTCAAACCTATTTTTTCTCCCATGGGTACATGTGCGTATTGTAATGTAACATCTTGTAAAAGTGAAAGACGAAGTGTCAATGGTCGAATGTAACAACCATGTAGTAGTTGAAGAGTCATGAGGGTAGGTGAAGAGTAACAAAGGGGAATGTCAAGGGCCACCAAACCATTTTCTATTTATAGAACCTCATAACTTATTGTAGAGGTTTTTGGTGATCTAAGCTTCCTATAGGTGTATCATAGAGAAAGCTTGGAGTATATTATAACGAGCCTTAGCTTCTCCACAGTGCAAAGCTAGTACATCTATTTGGAGGAGCATGCAGTAGTCACTGTAATGTTCCACTGTTGGAACTAGTGGTTGGTCATGGTTGCATGTATGATTGGAACTTTCACTTCCTTAATATAACAGAGCTAGCATGTTTCATGCATACATTGTTATTGTATTTCAGTTGTCTTGGTTACACTAACGATATATATATTTATTTTCTTACGAAGGTATGTGTGGAATTTTCTATATATGTATGTATGAATCTCATTGATATGAGTTGTTGGTTTAACCATCACTTTGGATCATTGGTTTCCCTAACTTCCAGCTAGTGATGTATCTTTTCTCATGAGTTCCCTTTCAAGTTGTGTGTTTCCACAAGTTTCTAAGGGGCACACTCATTCTCCATTCCATGTGTTAGAACCCTTCATGCACCTTCCTTGGCTTGTTGCATCAGTCACACCATTTCTACCAATAAGAACCTCTTGCTTGCCTCTGCATGCAACCGTAGTCAAGGCGATACCGTACGACCCACTGCTGGTACTCCTACTCAAAATGCTCTGAGGTCTAGTTGGGACTTCTTACTCGGGAGATCCCCTAACATGTTGGTAGGTCTAGCACCGTCAACATTTTGGTGCTAGAAGGAGGGCTAGATGACAAGATGAGCCCTTACATCCTATTTTGAATCTTCACATATCCATCATGGATACTGTTAGACTCATCCCTCCGCGATGTTTCTCTTCTGTGGAACATCTCGACATCACGAGGGGGTTTTTGGATCTCTTGTCAAAATTCACGTATGATGGTGAATTTGAAGTGGCTTGGCCTAAGTACTTACAAGACTTCTATACATTTATTGATGATGCAGATGACTTCTTAGACGAAGAGGTCAGCTTGCTGCTTTCATGAACACTTCATGAATCACCACAACGATGGTGCAGCAGCCTACCACCTGGCAGCGTGCACTCACTTGACCAGTTTTGTGATCTCATTGAATATACTTTCCATAATTTCGATCTGGAACCTCTTGACAAAAAACTGTTAAAACAACGAAACACTCTGCAAGAATCGCCTATGGATTTTTGGCAGCACTTCTATGTATTGCAGTTTGAAGCTCTAAAACACCAAATGAAGTTCCAACATATTTGGGACAAATTTGAATACTGTCTTAACAAATCAATCAATCCCAAGATCAATTTGAAGTTCAAACCCCGCTTAGCATACTTCGGTGATGGAGCTATGTAATCAAAGACGGACATAATCACTGTCAAAAGTGATTGTATGCTGTCCCCTCATCAAAAAACTTAACCACCGCAGATTGATGTGGGAGAACATGCACACACGTCATATCCTCCCAACATCACTTCTCTCAATTTTCACACAAATTTGGTTGTGAAGCCCATAGGTTGTCACATGCATTTGTTACCACAACATCCATCTTCGTGTTTTGTTGATCCTCTAGAGTGCACTGTGTTATGTTCTCCCATTTCGAACTCTACACCTATTGTGAACAAGGATCAAGCCATCGACGTAGTTGGTGTTTCACAACCAACCTGTGTTTTCATTCATGATGAGTATGACTGGGAACCTGAACATCAACCTGTGGTGAAGGATGCTCTCCTTCTGTCTGCTCCTCCTCCACTTTTTCCTGACCTCTTCAATGATTCTACTATCTTTGATTTTCCTTGTGTAAATCCACCAATGGATGCACCTATTGTTGATAATCGCAGAACACACCGAATGTCATCCCATCATTTGACAGCGGAGAGTACAAATTATTCATTAAAAGTCCACTTGATTTTTCTTCATCTTTTTCCAGAAACACAGAGGGTGAACATTCTTGCTTCTAATATACCCTTCTATTTTACTTATTAGATCATGAGGATACCGATGAAATCATTGATTTTTCTAATCATAGTTGTTGTGATCTCTTTACCCTCGTATTCAATCATGATGTTGATTCTATTGTTGTTGATCTTTCAAAGCCACACATTTATGATGATCTATATGTCGACAAATTTGAAATCGCACAGACTGTCGAGGCACTTCAACCGAGATGATGGTTATGTCAGGCCCTTTTTGTCTCGAGGTTGGATTTTCTTTCGATCAAGAAATTTTTGAAACAACCAAGGCTCCTCATCACTCATCTATATGCATTGAAGATCAATCCCACACATAGATTTCTCTTCCTCCACGTGGACTACATGATCCCATCACTCATGCTGTTAGGCCCCTATACTACTAGTGTAACCCCTTATTGTTATTAGTACAACCCCCTTATTATATTGATGTACCCATGTAGTGCCCATATTGTTACTATTGTGCCCCATAGAAGCCCACTATTGTTATTATTGTGCCCTTACATTATTATTGTTATGTCGGCTTTGATTATGTTATGAGCCCTTAGACTCCTATATATAGAAAGGAGGTCTTTTCATTTGTATCATCCAAGAATTTCTCATTTATGTAATGTAAAGGAGGTTGCCCCCTCGAAGAGGCTGAATTCTAAGGCGTTGATCTATCTTTTCTATCTTTTCTTGAGCTGGTTTCATAACATTTGGTATCAGACCTTTGGATCTAGGGTTTCGCTGCTCCAAACAAGTCATCGTGGTATTTTCGCTATAACTTTTGTTCTGTGATGGTTCAGAAGTCGCAAAGAAAACCCATTTGATAAAACGTGGCGCTGAACTTTGGATCCGAATTTCAGATCGTTTCGTGGGATATGTTCGGAGATATGATCTGAGTAAGTTGGCCTTTTTGCAGACTCCTGAATTACACTCAAAACAGGTGACCTGGGGAAAATCGTCATAACTTTCTGTCTGAGCATCGGATTGAAATTTCGTAAGAAGGTACAGAAAGAGAATGGACTGTAGATTTCATTTATATATTTTTCAGAGTCAAAGGTTAAAACAGTGACACGCGGCACGTCATACAAGTTCGCTCTACTGAATTAGTCTATAATCAGGTCACTGTGGGAGATTTGGCATAACTCTTTATTGGAGAATCCAATTGGGGTTAGACCGGTGGCATTGGAAAGAGGACACATAGGACTACTACAGGCCATAGTTTCAGAGCTTAAATATCTGAAAGTACAAAGTTACAGTCATTTCAAGATTGAGCTCATAAAATCAAGAAAAAGCAAGATGAAGAAGTTTGATGGCAAGGATCCGATAAATTGGATACGTCAGATGGAGCAATATTTTGATCTACATGGTGTACCACTGTTACAAAAGGTATGTATTGCATCTTCATATTTAGAACCGGATCAATTTTTATGGTATAAAGGGCTTTGTTCTCGTAAAAAACTTGTTACGTGGTCAATTTTCACAGAGGAAATGATAACACATTATGAGGATACAAAGAACAACACCTTCTTTAGAGCAACACCACAGCAATTGGAAATAGTAAAAGGGATTTGTTACATATTGGAAAGTAAAATTATGGCAACAAGGAAGTCTACCCCTCACAACTATAAAGATGGAAGTGTTGTTTCTCCTAGCCTTCCACAACCTACAAGGGTTACACTACAACAATTGGAAGAAAAAAGAGAAAAAGGGCTTTGTTACAATTGTGATAGCTAATGCACTAAAGGTCATAAGTGTGCTAAGAAGAAATTATTTTACATAGATTATGAAGACGAGGAAGAAAAGGATCAAGAAACATCAAAAGAAGAGGATATACGCCAAGACCCCACCCCAAAGAAGGAAGAAATGAATCAGACCATATCTTGTAAAGCATTGGAAAGAATTACCACTCCTCAAACTCTCAATATAGAAGGACATTATCAAGAAGAAAAGGGTGCAAGAAGTGAAAGATCACATTGAGAAAGAAGAAATGAATCCAACCTTATCTTGTAATTCATTGGTCGAAATTACCACTCCTCAAACTATCAAGACAGAAGGACATATCAAGAAGAAAAATGTTCAAGAAGTGAAAGATCACATTGAGCATCAAGAAATGAATCTCACCATATTTTGTAAAGGATTGGAAGAATTACCACTCCACAAACTCTAGAGATAGAAGGACATATCAAGAAGAAAAAGGTTCAAGCAGTGAAAGATCACATCAAGCATCAACAACAAGTTCTCCAACTTTTAAAGGATAACGCCACTTCGGTGCACAATCAAATGAAACAACAAGTAGACCAAAATCATAGTGAAAAATGTTTTTGTAGGTGATTGGGTATTTTTACTGCTACATCTCAAGCAAGCTATTTATGAGAAGGAAATGTTGGCAATACTACATGCACTTAAAAAATGGCGACCTTACCGAATGGGAAGACTCTTCAAGGATGAGGATGTGGAAGCATTGTTTTGTGCTATTTCTATTATCCAACCAAATTGGATAAGCAAAGCAATGGATGAATGGAAGAAGGACAAAGAAGTATGGCCACTTATTCAAAAGTTGCAAAAGATCCCAATTCAAACAATATTTCCAGAAATTGAAGAGGAAGGAAAAATCATATTGGAACCTGGAGCAGTCACGGAAACAAGAACTCGACAGCTACGAAATCGATCAATTTCAGAGTATCTCATCAAGTGGAAGAACTTACCCGTTGAAGATTCCACATGGGAGGACAGGAATTTTATACAGAAGCATCAAGAACTACTCAAGCGTTGAAGACAACGCTTTTTGAAGGAGAGGGGCATGTTAGTCCCTATACTACTAGTGTAACCCCTTATTGTTATTAGTACAACCCACTTATTATATTGATGTACTCACGTAGTGCCCGTATTGTTACTATTGTACCCCATAGAAACCCACTATTGTTATTATTGTGCCCTTACATTATTATTGTTATGTTGGCTCTGATTATGTTATGACCCCTTAGACTCCTATATATAGAAAGGAGGTCTTTTCATTTGTATCATCCAAGAATTGTTCATTTATGTAATGTAAAGGAGGTTGCCCCCTCGAAGAGGCTGAATTTTAAGGCATTGATCTATCTTTTCTATATTTTTCTTGAGCTTGCTGGTTTCATAACAAGCATTGTTTGGTTAGAGGGTAGAGATGATAGTGATACACTGTGATAATCAGAGTTGCTTAAGGTTATCTAAGAATACAATGTTTCACGACAGGCCTAAGCATATAGACATTAGGTATCCTCTCATCAGGGACTATGTACAATGTGGGACATTTTAGATACAATATATACCTAATCCTGACAAAAGCCTTGGGGAAGGCAAGATTTAGCTTCTTCATAGACAAGATGGGTGTTGTGCATAACACCTTCCTCACTAAGAGGGAGTGTTAGTTTTTGTAGCTCGAATAGGTGTTCTAGTCTTAAGTGATTTCAATGAGGCTAGGAAGACAAACTGTAATGACCATCTCGAATTAAAGGGAGTATAAGAATATTATCATGCATACGTGGCATGCATATGATAGCTACATATGCATGCATCACATGTACTGCACTAGTGTACATACTAGCTAATATTGAAAAATGTTTAAGTATAAGGTAATGAATTGATTATTGAAGTAAATTCCTAACTCACCACAATATAATGAACATGTCGAATGGGTACTTGATATGTATACCACCATCATAAACATATAATTAATAAATTATTCAAAAATAAAGTAAATACAATGAATTATGAATTAAATAAAATTTATAAATTAAATAAATTTATAAACATGAATTAAATTAACAAACTTTAATAAAAGTGTAAATTCAATTAATAGTATTAAAGTTTTTAAATGAAAAATGAAACTCTTTAATACTTCATTGTCTCATGAACTAAATAGATATAAACTTAATGACTATCACTTATAACACTTATATAAGTGTGACCGCCTCTTCATACCCTTTGGGATGTCAGGGGACTAATAGAAGGCAAGTAAAAACATTTTATAATTTGGAAGTTGGTGATTCTTAGGGATATAAGAAGGACGAAGAAGGCATAGAAGGGATAATTATTTTTTGGTTTTTCTAGAGAAGTAAATTTGATCCCTTTCAGCTCATATTAGATCCGTACTTAAGATAGATCTATGCTAGTTGACCTCCATAAATTCTAATGTTCAATTCAATCTTGAAAATCCAAAAATACAAGAAAAGAAATACCACCTCCATATCAATTATTAATAGAATGGGATATACTCTTTTAAGTTTCTTGGCATGTGGCTCAGAGTCAGGTAGGTCAGAAGACATTGGAAGCTAAAAGGAGCGGTGGAACTCAAACTTGGGCCCATCTCGCTTGCCTAGCTTACGTCCCTCTTTAATGTTGTCGTATTGTGGACCATAGTGGCACATATTCAATATCCTCGGCGTTAGGGGCACATATTCAATAGTGGCACATATTCAATATCGTTGGAAGTTGTAGATAGGTTAAACACCTACATCTGTACGGTAATATTGCTAGAAAAATCCCAAAACATTTAAATTGGTGTTTAGTTAAAAGCTAAAATTGGTGTCTGACTGTTTTAATGGAAAATATTGCAAAATTAACCTTTGCAAAGGCAAATGGAAGGTGATTTTATTTCCAGCCATTTGACCCAAATGAGTATTAAAGAATAGAAAAAAATAATAATAAAATCAAACTATATATTTATTTAAGTTGTTTAAATATTTGGAGGATTTAAGGTTATAAAAAATATTTTTCTATCTGAACTGCAACGGGCCAATGCTTTAAACTTCAAATGTTGGGCATTTTATTTTGGTAATTTTATTTAGTTTTTAATTTTTAATTTGGTTGGAATTTTAGGAATAAATAAAGTTATATTTAGAATAATTTAGAATTTAGATATTATAGGTATATTATAATATGTTTTGAAATGTAATTTTTTTTCCATAAGTTTGAAAACATATATAATAGAAAATAATTTTCGAATTTTAAATGCCAAAATAATAATAATATATTTTATATAATAGAAATGTGATGTAAAACTAAACACTTTTTGCTTACCGTTTAGCTTTAGCATTCCACTAGGTGCTCTTTCCACATCTTTGGAAGGACTTATTTTTATTTTTAATAGTAAATGATGAAATTGAAGTTCAAGCTATTAGATTAGAAGATAAGTTGATAAGCATTATTTACATTTTCAAATTTTGGTTAACACCTCTCTCAATCATAATGATTTCATAATGATGGGAACCACCTTCTTTGTAAAATTAATATTTTGATGTTAATTGTATTATTATAATGATGTATATGTTGGGATGAAACAGTTGATTTGGTAGTGTGAACGGACTCAACCATAATGATTTCATAATGATGGAACCACCTTCCTTGTAAAATTAATATTTTGATGTTAGTTGTATTGTTATAATGATGTATAGGCTGGGAGGAAACAGTGGATTTGGTAGTGTGAATAGATTAGGAACTATAATAGTGGGAATTGACTCCAAATAGGAATTCCAAAAGTACCTATATTTAAAATTTTGGTTTCAGTTAAATTTATAATTAATTGTAAAATTAGGGCATTTCACAAACAAATTGATTATCTCCAAGCCTAGTTTATTTAAAAAGGGGAAATGTCTTAATTAGATTTATTAACCAGTTTTTATTATTTTCCTAAGTATAACTTAAGGAAATGGATTAATTAATTGGTATTAATTCAGACAAGTTAATTTCTCTCTAGTGACTTCTAGAAAAAGTGATTGGATGTGTTCAAGGTGATCTTAGCCATTAATTGTGACTAGATCGTGGTTGTTGATTTGTTAATGAGAGATTGTAAGAGGAAATCAATGGGGCTCTTGGAGAAACCATTCACATGAGAAAGGGATGTGCAATGATAGTGTGGGAGGCACTAGCAGCAAGGTTTGAGTAAGAGAAATTGAGGAGAGATTCTCCAGAGCAAATTCTTCACAGTGATTCCATTTTTTTGAGACAAAAGGAGGTCGAATCATTCTACAAGAAGAAGGCTAGAATTACAAGTGTGAGTTGCCAGTTTACTTGTGTGATTTTCAAGAGGATAATATTTTGATGATAGTTGCTAAAGTGATTTAATGGAACCAGTGTGAAATGGCTAAGCGAATTGTTGGAGGCAGATAAACTTGCAAGATCAATTTTCTGGAGGCAAAGTGAAGTTCCAGAAAGGCCAATGCACATTTCTAGTGGCCAGTGCAAGTTCACAGAGGCAGTGAAAGTTTCTCAGTAGAGGCCGATTTGGTTTGTAGAGGTTTGATTTGTTCAGTGGAAGTGAGGGAAGTAATTTTTCGAAGCTTTCCCAGTGTCAGGTAAGCAACTTATGTACATTCTCAATTTTCTGGATAATTAATAATATAAATCATCATCTGCAAGACTAGTTTGCCCCATCTTTTGGCTTTTCCATGAAAAAAATTTCCAAAAACATTGGTGTTTATTTTATATGTGATGTTTTCTTAGTTCTTATGGTTTCTTTATTAGTTAAATTTGTAGTTTTGTTTTTATTCAGTATTTGTAGTAAATAATTGATGGGGACAAACAATATAAAACATAGGTGAATAATTACAAAAATTAACTGCAATAGAATTTTCACATCCATCACTAGCATCTCATCCCTTCCAACCTCCTCCTCTCCCCACCCTTCCCACCCTCTCTCTCACCTACTATCCCTTGATTTTGGTCCCCTCCCTCCTCATGATTTCTTCAAACTCAAGTTTGACGAAGCATCAAAGGGAAACCAAAGCCCATCTAGATTTGAAGGTCTAATTAGAGACCATTGTGGAAATCCACTCTATATTTATTCAGGTTCTATGGGTATAAACATCAATAATGTAGTGGAACTCACTAGCCTTTTCACTGGATTGGAAATTTCCTGGACTCAAGGATACTCCAAACTTTTTATGGAGGGTGGTTTTCAAATCATCATCAACATTATCAATAAAATATAGAATGGCACTCATGTTCATAAAGTATCTTGGAGTTGGCGATCAAAATCTCTCATCTGTAAATCCTCAACTCTTATGGCCCACATTCCAGTCACCATCCCCTCCCATATTTGACACACAAGAAACAAAGAAAAAAATTATTAGCAGACCATAGATGTATGGACTCTCTAGAAGTGCTCTCATCCCCCTTGAATCTCTTGTCAGAGTCCCCCCTACAAGATGAATGTTAGAAGCTAATCAAGAAAGACATTAATGTCCTGAATGGGGTGCTTTTAATGCAAAGGGCGGGGGGCGAGGATAAGCGGCCACCACACCTCCAAGATAAGTGGTTGGGGGACATAGAAGCATGCCCCCATGGAAAAATGAATGAATGTCATGATAATAACACTTCACCCAAGGTGAGTGGTACGCCAGATCCTCGATCACAAGATCATGCACCACAGACATTTTGCAAAGATATTGTTTTTCTAGAATCGTCTTGTCCTCGCATGGGAAATGAATAGAGTTAGCATCCTTATAATTCTAGTTCTCCTTCTGGTGTGAACCTATTTGGATATTGATACAAGATAGACTCCTCAATTGTACATCACTCATTCCACAACTTAGAGCAATCAGCATGAGGGGATCTAGCAAGCTCACCTTAGTGAATTCCATCCAAGCCCTAAAACGTTTACCAATATCACTCTCAAAAACTTTAGTTTTATTCAAATCATTCTTGGCATTACAGGGACACTTTCCATTTTCCCCTTAGGTTTGCAATCCAAGGCTTGTTGTTTTTTTTCTTGGGGTATCAAAATTCCATGCATGTTGGAACATTGGATCATGCATAGGTAGCAACTACACATTTAACACCACCCCCTATGGAAGTTGGACTCCTACAATGTATTTTGATTTGAAGGTTTATTATCTGTGTTTGTTTCTTTATTTAATTATTTCCTTTGATTTCAAAAATGAATTTTCAATTCTTATTGGCCCACTCCTTCTCTAATGTCTCGAATACTTGGCTCTATTCATTTTTGAAGCTCTATCCCCCTCTCCACCTCTACCGACAACTCTGTATCCCTCCCTACTCCTCAGTCAGTGTTATCACTTCTTGTAGCCAGCCTCCCTCGCAAGCTCTACATCTATTCACGTACATCCCCTTACCCTCTTTGCATTCTCGTAGTTGGATGGAAGGTTATTACATCTCCATCTTATATTTATCTTTGACTCCTTGCTTTCGAACACCCCACCCCCGAGCCTCCATCCTTACGTGTATCTTCCCCTTCAGGTTATTGCCCACCTATCTATATTTTCATATATCCCTGTTAGAATCCATTCCTAGTCCATTTTCATACCCCAACAGGAAGCATGCGTCCACTAAGGGTTCACCTATTATTACGGGTGAACCTCTCAGGGATGTACATGTGCACATCATAGGATTTAGGAATCCACTACTAGTTTTTAGGACATCAGCCCCGGACCTATCCAAGAGGAAATTACTTGCATGGGATGGAAAGGGGCCTCCTAATAGCAACAAAATTCAGATACATAAGTCCTAACGAATTTGGCTAACTGGTTGCCAGATGTTGGGCACAACCGTAGTTGGTTTAATCAATGCATGCACACCATTCATTTGTATTGGCATATGAAGTTCCTCCTAGGAAAAATTATGATGGATCATTTTGAGCACAAGGTTGATATCTTACACTCTCTTGAGCACCTCCATCATGACCTAAGAAACATAGATCATCGCATGGGTTGTATTGAGCAACGTCTTGGAATTCCTTTGCTGGAAAGAAGCACCCCCGACAAAACTTAGGATCCTATTCAAGTGGCCGTTACTAACTCTGATTCCTAGGCTTAGCTCTGTTATGCTCAAGGCTATCATTGCTTTTGGATTATCTAGTTCTCTCTTCAAGCCAGTCTGGCCCATTTTTTAGTATATACACTTAATTTTTTGTAAAACATGATCTCGCTTAACTCTCTTTGAAGAGTGCAATTTTGGATATGGTTTGGTCTCTCGAGTGAAAGACTAACCTAGCACTTCTAGAAAATCCATGTAAAACTCATTTTTTAAGTAAATACAATATTTACCCACCAGAACAACAACAACAAAAACATCAATTAATTGACATCCTAGATATTAAACATGTTCATAAAGGATACAAAAAAGTGGAGGATCTTTTTTGGAATTGGCATCGAGATTTGGATTCAATAACACGCTCTTTGTGGATGTTGTGTTATTATTTTCCAATGGACACAATAAGAAAGCTAGAGACATGTTACAAATTATGAATATGTATGGCATAGCTAGAACACTGGAGATGAATGTTTGTAAGTCTATACTTTATTTTTTGGCCTTAGGAATGATGAAGAGAAAGGAAAATTTTAGGAACTAATATTCACAAGTGGGCTAATTTTCCATGCTTTTCCCAAAAAAAAAATTCACTAATTTCCATTTTTCTGAAATGATTTCGCCCAAATTTTATAGTATATCATTATTTTACCTTTAAAATCACCAAAATTTGATAAAGACTATATAAAATCATTACAAGTTTGAATATTTTTACAAAAATATCACCAAACATTTTAAATTATACATATCAGGAACTAGTAATATTCGCCAAGATTTCTAAACTTTAAGATAAATTTCCATCCTTAAAGTTTTCCCTAATGAAGAGGCCTTGATGGTCAAGTTGTTTCCATTTAGAAAGTCCAATTTTCAAGATGGTTTTAAATATGTGGGTTATATTCTGAAGCCAAATGATTGTGTCAAAAGGGATTGGGGATGGCTTTTAAAGAAGGAGGAAAATTTTATCACCATGTGGTGTAATATATAGTTCTTGATCAAAGGGAGGCTAACTTTGGTTAAGTCATCCCTAGAGGTTATTCCAATGTTTTTACATATTGTGGTAAATATTCATAACGGGGTTTCAGAGAAGTTTAGAGGGTTATATTATAAATTCTTATAGTCTAGGAAAAGAGATATGGAGAATATTCTTGTAGCTAATTTGAGAAGAATTGAAAGACCAAAGGAGATGGGGTTAGGCTTAGCATCATAAAAATTTCCACTTATTTGGTCATGCTTTAACTACCAAAACTATGTGGAAAGATATGATTTATAATGTCTTTGGAAAATAATTATAGATCGAAAATATGTTAAGATAGGTTAACTTGTTGATTGGGTTAGGAATCCAAGAAATTCCATCAAATTTTTTTCTATACAATGGAAGGTTGTAATGCAGACCTTCCCAATCATTGGTGCTAAATTAGCTTGGAGGGTTGGATCAAGTGAACAAATTATAATTAGTGTAAACTCTATTTTTAATCATGCAAGGAGATTTCCCCCCCTTGTGATGGTAGAAGAACTTCAAGAGAAATGTATTTTACTTCACAATACATGACTAATCTTGCTTCAACAAATATTTTGCATCAAGGATAGTTATCTACAATGGACCGAAGGCTTGTATGGAAGAGTGTATTATTGTGGACAAACTTTATTAAAAATCTAAAGAAAGCTCATATTTGGGTAAGAGATGAAGCCGATATATTTTCTTAGACCAAATAAATTTAAAGGAGAGCGTAATCTTAGGTTGGGGTATATGGCTTTGATGGCGGGTGATATTTAAGATTTTGGTGGGGGGACAAAATATGGAAGCTCAAGTTATAAAATAAGGCCCAACTTTTTTCTTTAATTTGGTTCCTACATGGGATCTTTTACAAAGATGTAAGAGAGTGGGTGTAGGGTTTTGTATTCTTTGTAAAAATGATGAAGATACTATTTCTCATATGTCAATTAATTATTCATATGTAGCTTAGCTATAGAAGAAAGTGGAGGCTCTAACTAGTATTTAGAATGTTTGGGAAGAGGACATAGTAGAAGCAAGTCTTAAAAAAATATTTTTGAAGAAAGATATGAAATCATGAGGGGGGTTCCCTGCTTTGTCTTATGTTAGATTGGTTGGTAAGAAATGGAGGAATCTTTGAGGGGAACTGTATATTAATATTTTAGATTGTCGTGCATTTTCAAGCTATGATTGTGAGTGCAAGGGTAGCTCCCAAATAGAGGTCTCTATGGATTTTAGAAGACTTATTTGTCGACAAGTCAAAGCCATGGATATTTTCTATGGAGAAAATCAAGATTCTTTTATTACCAGTGGTGTTAGGAGTCTATTATTTTTAGATTCTCACTACTCAAGGGTCAAATGTGGCATGGATTCTAGATTAAACAATCTTGTAACTGAATTAATGGTACTAAATTTAGTCTTTGCTATTGTTAGTGACAAGTTGTGTTAAGATATTTGATTGTTTCATGATAGATTGGATGAAAGGGAGGTGTTAGTTTTACGATTACACTTTATATCCCTTTCATAGGCTAGTTGAAAATGATTTCCTCATTCTATGTTTTTCTTTCCTTCACTCATAGTTTTAGAGGATTAAAGAAGATGCCATCAAACTCGCAAAGGAGGGGTTGCAAGTTGATAAAGGTTATTGGGTGAGAATAATTATGGTGGTATATTTTCCTCTTCCTAACGAAAGTTTTGAGAGGAGGGGTTGCAAGTTGATAAAGGTTATTGGGTGAGAAGAATTATGGTGGTATATTTTCCTCTTCTCAGCGAAAGTTTTGAGAGGAGCCTTCTGATAATCCTAAATATGTTGCCTTTCGATTATTCTTTGATACTCTCTAGTTATCTTTAATTTTGTTACACTAGAGTTTTTTTTATCATTATGGAACAACTTATAGTTATGTTTTCCTACTAGTGTATATCAATTTAAATTGTTTGGGGATTTTTTTTCCTTATCTTATTTTGATCTTGAAAGATTATGATTTCCTAAATAGTTTGTCTGCACTTTAATGGTGATCAAACCATTTGGTTATTAGTCCCTACCAAAAGAAAGGACTATAGAAATTGATTATCATTGACTTTGCATTAGTTATTATTTGGCTATATATATTTACCTATTTGCTAATGTAAAACATTAGGCATATATTTTTATTTTTGTGATATATTAAACTTTTATTTTTTGTATCACTCTATTGGTGAAAGAATTTATGTCTTTGGGAAAAAAAAGGGTAGAAAAAATAGAAAAGTCAAAATTAAAAGGCAATAAACTAAAATATAAAATCCCAAAAAAAGCTTATGACTAATGGAAGAAATTATAAGTATTTCAATGGTTTTCTTCTACTTTAAACTCCAATCTTGTGAATATTTTTTAACAATATTATATACATTAATGTATATAATATAAATATAATATATCGTGTATTTATTATTAACCTAACAAATGATATACCCATGGGGGTTTCTTAATTGGTTATAGCCTTAATAATGAAATGTTATGTTCCATGGGTTTCTAGGTTCAAACCATTGATATCCTATATGATAGGTGTTGTTTATTGAGGTGACAATTTTACTCAGTGAAAATATTTATTGTTTAGACTATGTGATATATGATATACCTTTAACCGATTGCACAATATTAATAACTAATATATATGAAATGGTACAAATATATTTTCTTATGATAGTGTGAATACCTAATTACGCAGAGAGGTGTGTCTTGGAATAGGGCTTCTATAATTACATACATAAAATGTTATGAATATATTATATTACGATAGTGTGAATACCTAACTATACAGAGAGTTGTGTCTTCGAGTACCGCTTCTAGAATTACACGAAGAGGCATGTCTTGGAGTAGGGTTTCTCATAACCATATAAATTAAATGGCTAGTAAATGTTGATAGGCATCAATCCATAATCAGCATTGAAATGCTTACTTCATCATATATCTCAGATTGGTAAAATTAAAAAAAATCACAAGAATTAACTAAATTATAAATTTATTATTATTATTATTATTATTATTAATTATAAAAATAATTTATATATAAGTTAAACATATATACATTTAAAAACAACATGTAACAAGATTATTAACCATGGAGAATCACCTCCACTTTAATGAGGAGATTATTAATCTCTAAATAGGATTTCTTACAATACCATGGATTATTAATACTACATGCCCAAAAAACCATAACTCATTTCATATGACATTTTGTTTAATTAATGAATTTAAATAAAGGGAAAAAAGGCATAACTACTTTGGAAATAAATCTTAGCTTTTGATTTGTCTATACTACTATGAATATTCTAGAATATCCTATGGAGGTTAAATACCTACCATCCACCCAATAATTATTGATAATTAAATTAAAATTTGGAAGCTCAATTCCAAAATATACATGCATATTGGCATCATAGTTATTAGGTGGACTATAGTAATTTAACATCCATTGAATATTCTAGAATATTCGTAGTAATATACACAAATGAAAGGTTGTGATTTATCTCCAAATTTGTTATGTTATTTTTGTCCTTTTAATTAAAATGATTAATTTGGAAAAAAAATATGTCATATAAACTAATGTGATATGAAGTTACGTTTTTTTGGCCATGTGGTATTTATAAGTCATGGTATTGGCCTATGGTATTATAACAAAACCTATTTATAAATTAAGCATCTTCATAGTAAAGTGGGGCTAAATGTTCATTGTCAAGAATCATGTTTCATGTGGTTTTTTAAATGTATATATGTTAATTTATATATTAATTCTTTTAATAATAATAATAATAATAATAAGTTAAAGTAAATTTATTAGTTAGTTTTGTATTTTTTTATTTTATTTTAGAAACTTGAGATGTATGATGAAGTAAGTGTTTTAATGCTTATTTTGGATTGATGCTTATTGGTGTTCATTAGCCATTTAATTGTGCGAGAGGCACTCTCTAGCGTCATATGGAAGAGATGTTGTAATGTCCTATTATGTTATGTAACTTTTGACTTGGTCAAACAAAAATAAAATTAAAAACAAAATTAAAAAATTATAACAAATTAATACTTGTAAATATTGTTACATTAGTTTAGGTAAAATTCACATCAAAGAGACCCCCAGATCTCGGTGTTCTGATTGAGAAAGAGGATCATTAGCTTCCCCATAATAGATTAACCATATGCAATAAAGGTGGGGGGATGGTGGCAGAACCCACCTGTCATCCCCGCCTGCAACCCTCCTCGATCTCTGTGAGAAGTTTGAATGCCAATTCCCCCGCATTCAATGCAGCTTTGGGAGGTGATTCAGGGGCTATTTACACAAGAGAATTTCCATTTGGTTTTTGCAAGACTAGGAAAGTTGTGACACTATGCATGCATAGAGTCAGGAACTCTGGCTTGATCGCCATAGTTTGTGAAAGGGGTCAGCCCAGGAGAGGAGGCAAGGGCAGAGGTCATTTGCCTCTTGGAATGGCTCTAATGTTGATCACTACAATGAGGATATCCCACTCTAAATTAGACAAATAGCTTCCAAGATGGAAGTTGAACACATTGGCAACACAGGTGACAGACAATGGGATTTGTGTAATCTGTTGGGAAGGTACCTAAGAGATCAAGAAGTTGTTTTGCAAGTTGTGGAGGATTATCCCACAGACCTCAATTTCCACCTTGTTTAGGAAATGTCTTCCCTTCGTGCCCTGGCCAGTGCATTGGAAATCCAATTCCCACCTCCCCCAAACCTCCAGCGAATTCCTCTTCTCAAGAAACCAAAGACTCCCCTTCTCTGAATATCTAGACCTCACCTTTTCATGATGCTCAACTATCCAATCAGGGAATGCTAAAGCCTGTAACATGGATGGCCATATGCTTCGAGCATCCAGGGCCATTGAACATCACTAGGAAGGAGAATGTCACCACCAATCAGGCTGTTGAGGCAGGCAAGCTGAAGGAAGTGAGTCAGAAGAAATTGGTTGTCGATATCGCTTTTGAATAGGAACGATGGTCATTTGGGAAGTTCAATACAGCCCACCTTGTTAACTTCAAGCATGCTAATTAGCACCTCCAGGACCTAGGAAAGAAGCCACCATCATCCTCTCTTTTTTATGCATGTTTTCTCTATTGTTTTTTATAAATTTTGGCTACAAGGCTCTTAGGGAGACCATCTGGTTTCCCATTCTTGGGTAGATGGTACTCCTTTAGCATGGTTTTATGAAAGTTTCAATTTTTCCATTATCTATTTTTGAATATGTTAACGTCGAACATGGTTCGAAGATGTTTTTATATGCATGTAATCTCTGTAAATTTCCAGTAAAATAATGTATCTTAGCTTACCAAAAAAAATTGAGGTCATAGAGTCAATTTACCGTTGGTAGTTTTTGGGATCCGGGTTTTGACAACCCATGGTTTTTCCAATGGTATTCTTTGTAATATATATATATATCTATATTAGAGTAGTCTCGATCTATCAAGCACAAAGAGAGATAAAATCTCTTGAGGTGCAAACATTGTTGAAAAACGCAGCAAGAAATTCTCAATTTGATTTTTCCTTGATTAAATTGAGAAAATTCGAATTTCCACATCAATAGACAACTTGGATGCAGTTAACTTGTTTGATATGGCTTGTGTCACCTAGTTTCCTTAGTAAATTCGATTTGGAGCAGTTAGACTTCAGTTAAGCATGTATAATTGCTAATTTGTAGCAATCAAAGTCAGTTATCTCAAGATGTTTTTAGTTAAACTAGTTCCAACTCTTGGAGGAACTAGTGGAAGGTCAATTGTGCATAGGGGCTTTAATCAAACTCAGTGATCATCTAGTTAACTAAATAATCATCCCAAAATAGTTAGTGCATGTAGAGAATTTGAGTTCCCCAGTTGTGGTGGAGATTCCAAGGCAATGTAACATTAGTTGTAGACTAGTCTTGAGTGTACAGTTATTGCATGCAGTTAGATGCTCAACCTTGGGAATTGCACAATCAATTTTGGAGAAATTCCTAAATAATAGGGGCAAAATTTCTCAAGAATTATGCAAGGAAATAGGGGCTCAAGAAAAGGTAGAAATTGAATAAGTATGGGTCGGATCTTCCCAGTGAGAAGAGAGATAGGTTATTCACTTGCAGGTTGATCTCAGTTTAGAAAATCAATTGTAATTCATCTTTATTCATCAGATTAATGCAAGCAAGCTTTGGGGTTTTTACCTGATTTCTTTCCCTAGGAAAAATAATGTGTCCATGTGTGTTATTTCTTATTGCGTGTCTAAAATTTTTGTTTTAAATTGTGAATTAACTTTCACAGAGCAATAGATTAGGTTTGTGTCTTTTTATTTTGATTAAAACTTCATGATAGGTTGCAAATCTACATCATAATTTCTACATGGTATCAGATAAGGATTCACATTAGAGCAGGAATTTCAAAGTTGTTTCTTAGGAGGATCAAATTTCAAGTTCAATGCAGCAGGATCTCTTCAGAGCTGAGAAGATGGCCTTTAATGGACTGAGGCTAGAGTATGCCTTGGAAGGTATGTCCAATTTAATCGCATGGAAGCCGTATTGGATGAAAATGGATTGCTATAATACATCTAGACATATGTTGCAAAACCACTAGAATTTTATGCCCAAAACCTTGCTTAGTGGAATAAAGATGTAGCCAAGGAGAGAATAATGTTGGAGGGAGTACGGGATCACATTGTCTCAAATATCCATGGGAAAGAAACTCCATTCATAACGTGGAAAGCACTGAATTTTTTTTTTTAGAATAGTAGTGACCACAAGAACCTGGCACTCAAGGATAAACTTCAAAGTATCAAGATGCATAAGAATGACACTATTCCATAGTATCTGAGTAGGTTCACAAAATGTCATCATGAACTTGGTTGGGTTAGTTCTAATGTTCTAGAAGATGACTTGGTAATCCTAGCCCTTCTAGGCCTTCCCAAGAGTTGGCATAGCTACCAAGATTTGGTGAACGGGAGGGAGAAACTGCTGAATTGGGAACGGTTATGGTATGATTTGGTATAGGAGGAAAAAAGGTGGAATACCAGAGATGGGAATTCATCCAAGGGTGAGGATGAAGAAAAAATTGTATTGGTTGGAAAGAGAAAGAAGGGAAAAGGGAAGAAATATCAATCCAAACCAGAGTTTATCCAAGGGGGCGAGAAGAAATATTAGTCCAAAATTAAATGATTCCACCGTCATGAAATCGAGCACTATGCCACGAAGTTTCCACACAAATATGAAAGCAAGAAGACCTTAGGAGGAGGAGCAGGTGAAGCCTTGGCTTCATAGTTCGATCTTGAATTTACTCTTATCGCATGCATGGCGAGCACAGTAATGGGGAGTCTGTGGTACTTGGACTCAAGTGCATCATTCCACAGGACAGGGTGTAGATAGTTTTTCAGTGACTTGGAGGAGAAATACTTGCAGATGCACATTGAGCTGGGAGACAAAGAAAGGTATAGCATCACCAGGATTAGTATAGCACCTTTCAGAGGGATTCGGGCTCCCCTCTCAAGCTCAAGGATGTCATGTTCATTCCGGGCCTTAAGAAAAATCTCATCTTTATTGCATTTTTGAAGACCATGGTTATGATGTGATCTTTAGCAAAGGAAAAGCATTCTTGAGACACATATCCACGGGACAGGTAAAGCAGATGGGGGTTTCTATGAAGAACTTGTATAAGCTAGATGTGGAAGACTGTGTTGCATTACGCACAAACATGGAGAAGGTGTAGAGTCATGATTTTGGTGAACATTGGCACATAAGACTTGGCCATTTGCATCATGGTGCCCTAAAGATTATGAAACAAATAACCACAAGCCTCCCCAAAGGAGAACTTGAGCAGCACGATGTATGGAAAGGATGTACTTTGGGGAAGTAAAAAATCCACATTCCATGATCAAGATATCAAAGCACATGTAGTCCAAGAAAGGATCCACTTTGATGTCAGTGTGGAACTTCTCGACAGTCTCCACTGCCAAACATAAATAGTTTGTTATTTTTATTGATAACAAATAGAACCGTAGAATTATGGGAGAAGCAAGGTGATGTTGCATGACCAAGGCCTACCTCTATATTTGTGGGTTGAAGCATGAAACGCAGTAGTCTATTTGTAGAACCAAAGTCCTCATCAGATTATGGGCATGATTACACCAGAGGAGGCTTTCTCGAGGAGGAAGCCAGATTTATCGCACTTCAGGATTTTTGGAGCCTCTGTTTACTACCATGTATCCAAAGAATCAAGGAAGAAGCTTTAGCCAACCACGGAATTGGGGGAATTTGTGGGTTACACAGAAAATCCACACAACTACCATGTGTACTTACCATCCCTCAGAATGACAGTTGTTCGAAGGGATGTAAAATTTGATGAGGAGAAAGTGATGTGGTGCTCTCTTGAGAGCAAGCTTCAGATCCCACTAGAAGAGGAGATTTTAGCTCCAAAGGAGGGGCCTCTAGAAGTTATGGAGAAGCCACAAATTGAGGAGTAGAGAGTGGACACAACCACTCAAGCAGAACCATACACAGAAGGAAGGAAAAGAACCAGGAAAGTTGAGAAACTTGTGCAAGATTTGACAGAGAATATGGTTGATCCTTCAAATCAGCGCAAGCAGAGAAGGTCACATAATCAGTACACTGTAAAAATGGCTCTAATAAATGAGTTTTTAGAGACTGAGCCATCCTCTTTCGAGGAAGCAGTAGAGAAACCCGTATAGGTTGATGTAATGGTGCAGGAATATTATTCCATTGTAAAGAACAATGTTTGGGAAGTGGTCCCAAGACCAACAGATAAATGAGTTGTCAATTCAAGATGTATCTTCAAGGTAATGCATGCAACAAGTGGAAGCACAAATAAGTACAAGGCCAGATTTGTGGCCAAGGGGTACTCTCAAGTTGAGGGAATTGGCCATGAGGAGACCTTTGCTCTTGTAGCAAGGTACTCATCCATAACATCAGTTCTCACACTGGTTGCATAGATGGGATGGAATATCCACCAAATGGATGTAAACAAACATTCGTCAATGAGGTTATTGAGGAGGAAGTGTACATCGAGAAGCCAAAATTTTTTGAGAAATTTGATCAAGAGTCTCATGTGTGTAGACTCAAGTGAGCATTGTACGGACTCAAACAAGCACCCCATGATTGGTACACCAAGATCAATAGCTATATTGCCAGTTTGGGCCCCACAAAAAGTGAAACGGATGCAAACCTCTATCATATATTGGTAGAAGGTAAATTGCTTATTATTGTCGTATATGTTGATGATTTGATTTTAATTGGTGATGAGTAGCTAATCAAATCTTACAAGGAGGACTTTTCAAGGGAGCTTGAAATGAAAGACATGGGTCTCATGCACTACTTTCTCGGGTTGGAAGTTGGAAAGGTAATGGGGAACTATTTTTATCTCAAGGCAAGTACTTAAATGAGATACTACAGAGGTGTTGCATGGAGATTTGCAAATCCATGGAGAGACATCTAGCGACCAACTGGAGGAAGGAGAAAGCCACTTTAGGTGAAGAGGTTGATGCTACTCATATATCTTGTGAACACACAACCAGATATGTGCTATCTAGTCAACTAGCATAGCCAAGATATGGTTAGTCCAACCAAATTATTTTGGAAGGTAGCTAAGCATCTTTTACGGTCCCTCAAGGCACTACCTAGTTTGGACTATGGTACAGACAGACAGAGGGACTGAAGTTCTGTGGCTTTACAAATGTAGATTGGGCAGGGGGTCCATCGAACTAAAAGAGTACATTTGGTGGAATTTTTAGTGTTGGGTCTGCAGATGTTTCCTAGTACATCAAGAAGCAAATATCTATGGCGCTCATCTTAGTAGAAGAAGAATACATGGTTGCAAGTCAAGTAGCATGTGAGGCGATCTGGATGAGAAAGATACTTGTTGGATGGTTTGTTTAGATGATGGATCAAACTATGACTGTGATAATCAAAGTTGCATCAAGATCTATGAGAATCATGTATTTCACAATCGATCCAAGCATCGATATATATATATATAGCATCACCATTTACGGGACTATGTGCAAAGGTAGATAATGTTGCTACACTACATTCTGACAAAGGAACAAGATGCTGACATTTTGACAAAATCTTTGTCAAGAGGGAAGTTTGAGTGCCATAGGTGCAAGATAAAGGTGGTTGATAATCCCTTTCTTGCTGAGAGGGAGTGTTGAAAAATGCAACAAGAAATTCTCAAATTGATTTTACCTTGATTAAATTGAGAAAAAATGAATTTCCACATCAGTAGACAACTTGGATGCAATTAACTTGTGTGACATGGCTTGTGTCACCCAGTTTACTCAGTAAATTTGAGTTGGAGGAGATAAAGATCAGTTAAGCATGTGTGATTGCTAATTGGTAGGAATCAAATTCAATTACCTCGAGTTGTTTTTAGTTAAATTAGTTCCAACTGTTGGAGGAACTAGTGGAAGGTCAGTTGTGTCGTGGGACTTCAGTCAAACTCAGTGATCATCTAGTTAGCAGAGCAATCAGCCCATAATAGCTAGTGCATACAAAGAAATCGAGTTCCCCAACTATGGTGGAGATTCCAAGGTAGTGTAACATCATTTTTAGATTAGTCTTGAGTGTACAAGTGTTGCATGCAGTCAGATGATCAACCTTGGGAAGTGGGCAATCCAGTTTGGAGAAATTCCCAAATAATAGAGGCCTAGTTTTCTATAAATTTTGCAAGGAAATAGGGGCTCAATCACAAGTAGAAATTGACTAAGTTTGGGTCAAATATTCTCAGTGAGCTGAGAGATAGGTTATTCACTTGCAGGTTGTGCTCAATTGAGCAAAGAAATTATAGTACATCTATATTCATCAAATTGATGCAAGCATGCATTGGGGCTTTTTGTTGGGTGTGGAGCCTAATTATCTTCTTTATTTAGAGGTATCGCCACATTGGACCCTAGTTCGTAATGTGGAGACAATGCCACCCGTAAAATGTACGCTGCAAAGGAGGTCTAGGGGGGCTGCGATCTTTGGGAGCCCACCCCTGCCCCCCCACTGGCAGGGGATCGAGGACAACGCCCTTGAAGCTAAAAATAGATGTAAAATTGCTTTGTAAAATGTTGTAATTTCGTATTCAATCTGGGTCATTCATTAGGTGGAGATTTGACGGTAGAAGTTATGTTTAATTTAGGGTTTTTTTCCCTAGAAGGCAACCCTTCGTTATATATGAGGGAATTGTATTGTGTCTGTGAAGATATACATTCTGAGCGAGAAAGAGAGAGGATATTGTGTGAGAGTGAAGAGGGAATTACAGTGGATTTTTTGTAGGTTGTATCTCTATAGTTTGCTGGATAATATAAAAGGAAGGACTAGTTGTTTCTCTGTAGACGTAGCCCAAATTGGGCGAACCACATATATTTGTGTCTCTCTTGTTTTATGTGTTTTCTATGTTTATATTTCTGTAATATATTTTATGTGTTCCATTGCTCTATAATATATAATTTGGTTGATTAACTCACAGGAGAGAAGGGTCCCTAGTTCGAGTGGGAGCAATGGCGGAAGATGGTAGGTTTGGGTCGAAAATTTTAACAACCAAAACTACCAGCTGTGGAAGATGTAGATGGAAGATTATCTATATCAGAAAGATCTGTACCTACCATTGAGCGGAAAGACAAAGAAGCCGACAAGTATGACAGACACAAAATGGGATATTCTCTATAGAAAGGAACTTGGAACAATATGGTTATGTCTAGCGGTGTTGGTAGCCTTTAATATTTCAAGGGAAACAACGGAGGGTTTAATGTTGGCATTGGCCAAACTATATGGTATTTATTATGAAGATTTTATTTAATATGAAGATGTCAGAAGGTGGATCTATTGCTAATCATTTAAATGAATTTAATATAGTTACCAACCAGTTAAGTTCTGTAGGGGTAACTTTTGATGATGAAGTTAGGGCTCTGTTATTTCTGTGCTCATTGTCAGAAAGTTGGAATGATTTAGTTATGACCATTAGTAACTCTATCTCTGGATCTAGTACTTCAAAGTTTGATGATGTTGTTGGTGCAATCCTTAGCAAGGAAATGCGACAAAAAAGCTCTAATGAGACATCAGGTAATGCTTTGATTGCAGAGGCTAGGGGAAGAAAAACGAAAAGAGGAAAGAGCCCAAGATATCACAGTAAGTCAAGGAAAGGTAGATCCAAGTCCAGAATGGGGATAGTGTGCTGGAAATGCGAGAAGAAAGGACACCAAAAGAAAGACTACAAGTCTCGGAAGGGAAAAGAAGGAGACGGGCAACAAGAAAACAATCATGAAGTGAATGTGACAGGTGATGTGTTGCAAGATGCTTTGATTCTTTCATTAGAAAATATTATTGATGCCTGGGTGGTAGATTCAGGGGCCTCATTCCATGCCACACCTGATAGGAAACATTTTCATGATTATGTTCAAGGATATTTTGGACAGGTTCGATTGGGTGATGATAAATCCTGTAAAATAATTAGAATGGGTACAATTTTCATAAAACAGTAGAATGGAAATCAATGGCTATTGAAGGAGGTAAGGCATGTTCCAGATCTGAAGAAAAATCTAATTTAAATAGGGCAGTTGGGAGTTGAAGGTTGTGTAACTACTTTTATAGATAAAACCTGGAAGGTCACTAAAGGAGCCCTGATAATAGCAAAAGGAGAAAAGGTTGGTACATTGCATGTATGCAATGGTATTTCTAATTATGTTAATGCTTTAACCTCTATAGGAGAAGATATGGCATTGTGGCATCATAGGCTCGGGAACATGAGTGAGAAGGGGATGCAGATTCTTCACTCCAGAAATTTGTTGCTAGGTTTGAAGCATGTTGATTTACAATTCTATGAGGATTGTGTTTATGGAAAACAGAAGAGAGTCAGATTCCTCAAAGTTGGTGTTAGTGTCAGTCTTGTCAAACTGCCATCAGTGATCAAAATCTGCTCTTTTGCATTTGCATGATAGGTGTCCCATACTGTGAAATTTCAATAATCCATTAGGTCATGGATCCACTGATGGTTGAGGTCACTACTTTTTTCCCTCATGAAACATACTTGTTGATCCTCTTTCTTATTGTTTTCAGTCAAGATTCATTTTCCTTCTGCAGTTCATTCCATTAGGTCACTATGGTTTAGTCTCATTAGGTTTTAGGGTTTTCACCATAGTTAAATTTGATGGTTGAATGCCAATAAATATTAGCAAGGACATGAGGATGCCAAATAAACTCAAGCAAAGTACCAGAAGACTTGAAAATTATTTTTATTAAAGTCAAATGTAATTTTCACCTCAAAACATGTTCTGAGGTGAAAACAAAGTATTTTGTTTTTATGATCATTTATTATGTAATTTCATGTTCCTATATGTAATATTGGTTCCAAGCTACCCATAAGTCACCAAACTATACTGCCAGGCTACAAAGACTACAAAGAAATAAAGGCAACATGATCAAATCCACCTGCAAAAGCAAAAAGTGAACAGGCATTAAAATCAGGGTTTATAAAAGGCAAAGAGACATTTGATCCAGGTGGATGTTGGTGGCCACCCACCTATCCCATTTGGACCCCCACAATTGTCTCTTTCAGCTTTTTCAGTTTCCTAAATTATAGCACAGTTTACTATTTTTAGCAGTTTTCGGGTCCTGAACTTCCGGAGCCGTTTTGAGGCCCTAAACGACGTTTTTTGGGAAATCTTGGGCAACATGGGTCCATGGACCGATGTTGCCTCCCAAAGTGGTAGTGCTCATATAGATCTTTCTAACAAGCTATTGTACGTGTCAAACGGAGATCGTATGCCAAAGTTAAAACCCTGGGAAATTGATGTACCAATTTACCCAAACGGGGCCCACAATTTGGTGTTTCATCTTCTGGGGTTAGGTTTTGGGATGTGAAGGGTTTTTCATTATTTCTCAACAATAAATAAGCCTTCAAGCCTCATTGTAACACAGTTCAGAGGCATGTAGCCACACATCTCTTCTCAGAGATAAGCTACCATCGCCCTAGCTGGTTTATTTCCATTTCTGGTTGTAAGCATATTTCAGTATTTTCCATTAATGAAATGAAGTATTATTTCCACTACATCTTTGTGTATATGGTTATCTCTGTAATTTGTTGCATTCCTGTTTAAGTCCGGATCAACATTGGAAAAGTGGGTTTTCAAAAAGCAAAAATTAAAATAAGGTTCATATATCTTCTATTTGCATTCCATTGTATCATTTTGCAAATCAAAGGAGTAAAAGGAAAGAAGGAAAATGATTTTTCTAGGTGTTCTTGAGCGAAAAAAAGGCGGCGCTGCGTGTAGCCAACATGCGCTGCGCTTCTGGAGGAATTTTACCCAGCGCTGCACATAGGACCTTACGCTGCGCATAGGCCAAATTTTTAAAGTGTATTTTCCAATGGGCGTTGCACTTAGGAGCCAGCGTTACGCTTCTGAGAAAGTGCACTGCACTTAGGGCAGAAAGCATCAAAAACTCTTCAATCCTCAATTTTTTGCCAAATCACCTCCAAGTTCACCTTGAACAGGTAAGTATTGTTTCTCTACTTGGTGATTAGTTTGCGTATGTGAATTTTTAGATAATTTTTTCACTCCCTATATGAAACCCTAGCTTTCAATATAAAACCCTAGTCATTTTGTTTTTCCTATCACCTAGTCTCATAACTAAAACCCTTTACTTATCATTCCCTTCACTCTCATCACATTCTACCACCTGTTTATCACTCCCTAAACCTTCCCCTCCCTCTCATGGTTTGTCCATAGTTACTAAAACTCACTCACACCCATCCCTACAAACCCTAGAGCATACTATTCATCCCCATACATTGTCTGAAACTGTGCAAACTAAGAAAATTGATTAAACATGGATAGAGGTGATTCTAATTATGATGAGGAGACAGCAGCAAGTGATAGTTCAGTGGAGAGGAGAAGGCAACAGAGAAAGCCTCATAAGGGGGGCAAAATCACAAGAGAGGAGCCAACCAGCTTAGCAGAACTTCAAGCCTCTTCATTAGCAGTTTCTTGTTTCAGACATCTTGGTTGTTTTGAGTTTTGTGAATTAGTAAAGAGAGTTCAATTTCATCATGAGTTAGCCAGACTCTTTGTTTCCAATTTTCATAACCATGAAGTGACTTTAGCTGGGGTTAATTTCACAGTGTCACCAACTGTTATTTCAAAGGCCATTAGAATTCCTAATGTTGGTGAGAAATGGCACAAGGCTCAGGACCTTGATGAGCATTACTATGAGCCTTACATCAAGCCTCAGTATAGAAACCAGGTGAAAAGGCTTTTCCCCTTTAACTTTTTGGAGAATAGGTTTGTCCCTTTGATGAGGATTATCATCAAGTATTTCACGTGTGAGGGCAAGCATTCCAAGTTATACACTTATCATATCAGACTCCTCATGCACTTCACAAGGGTTAAAATGTTGAACCTCCCTTATTTCCTGCTTAGAAACATTGACAAGATGGCTTACCTTGTACAAAAGAAGCCAGATCCTCAGTGGATGAACAATACATATATATCTATATATATATACACTCCCTAATTAAAATTATTGTCTTTCACCATCTCAGTCTTCTCAATATTCCTTGGGATACTTTCATAGCTCATGACATGTTCAGAGGACCTTAGATTCCTCCCTCCATGGTGCAAGAGACAGTTGAGCCTTCAACTCATGTGGAAACAGGAAATGAACACCAAGAGACAAAGACTATTGAGATACCAGTGTTCTTGACATATAAAGGAGAGTCAAGGAAGTTGTTTGCAGCTGCCAGGCAAGTGTTTACTCCACAAGGTGTGGAAGGGACCTTGCCTTCTTCATCAGTCCACAGGCAAATGTTATCTCCACAAGGTGTGGGAGGGGCTTTTCCTTCTACATCAACAAAGTAGGTATAGGTTGAGCAGCTGAACAAAGGGAAGGAAAAGGTACAGGAGGATAACTTGGAAGATGAGCAAGAAAGGGAGTTTGAGTTGGAAGAACATGATGAGCTCGAGTAGCATGACACTGAGGTTATTGATTTAGAGGCTCAAGATCAAGAAACCATCAAAGACATCATCATAAAGGAAAGGTAAGCTCAAATACAAGCTTTGGCGGTCAACCTAGAGAAAGCCAAGTATGTCATCACATACTTAGAACAGGAAAACAAACAATTGAGTGACAAACAAGTACTCATGGAGCTGGAAATGATCAAAGCAAATAGGCAAATTGCCAAAGAGGCTCATGTCACATTGACTCCTATTGAGTAGGAGATTGAAAATGATAGGGAGACTTGGCTTGAGAGAGTCAACATACATCTTGAAGGACTCATTGAGAAGGCCAAAAGGGATAAGAAAATGCTCAGACACATGGCATACCATTATATGACCCGCAACAAAATTTGTAACATGAGGATTAGAAAGTTAAAGGCTAGGCTAATGGGAGCTTTGGATGGCAAAAAGGAGCAAGATAGATTAAATATGTTGGCTAAAGCCTCCCTAGACCATTAAAGAAATTGATGGTGGTGTCTCATGCCAAATTTGGGCACCTCTTGAAGAAATTTTGTCATTTTGAAATTTTGGAAATTCAACACACAGAAAATCTGTCCAGAAGCGCAGCGCCACCAGCGCTGCACTTTTCCTAGGGGCATCCAATGAACAAATGGTTTGCATTTTTGGATTCAGGGCATTAATTACATGCACCCTACCAATTTTCAGAATTTTTGAAGCACATTTAGTCCACCAGAAGGTCCAAAAACACTCAAAATTTGACCTCTCTGCCAGTTTTTGGACACACAGAAGCAACCTTGGGAGAACCGGTTTTTTAGGGGGGAAATGAGCTCTAAATATAGACATTCTAGGTGTTCCAGAAACTAGACTTAAGGACCTTTCAGTGAGCTATCCTGGTCTCAATTTGGATGTTGGGAAGGCTTCCAAAAGTGGACTCAAAGTGGCGCTGCGCGTAGAGCATTTTTCACTCAGGATGACTTTTTTGCCTAATTTCGCCTATTTTCTTGATTTCTCTCTGATGCAAGTGAATTTGCTGATGTAATTAATGTCATGGATTGTAAATCTAATAGTAAAACACTAGTAGATGGTAGATTCATGGAAAAAAGGTGGTTTTGAGGGTAATGAATCTGTTTCCACTCTTGTAGAGGCAAGTTGTTTGACTGCCTAGATTCTTGTTCTTAGTTTAGAAATGATTGAAACAGCTCCTCTTCTCATGGATTTGACCCCTGATGGCTAGGAATATGTTTATATCATGTATTCTCTTTGTCATTGGCAAGGGTTGGCTTCCATTGGATGCTCATGTACTAAACACATATCATTTTGTAGCAGTTTTGGCAGGAAACTAATAAAGTTGTAGTTATTTTTATGTGATCCCTATGGTATGGCCTTTAGCATGTGTTTCTTCTTCTGTTAATATGTTCTCATGTTATTTATATATGTCTGTTTCATATAATTGCTTCTGATTGGTTTTTTTCAAGTCAGATAGGTGGAATACATTAGGTTTTAATGCTCTGCCTTGGGAAAACACCAATATTTCATGTTTTCTTTTGTTTAGGAAGGATTCTTGACTTGCTCAGCCCCTTCTTAGCTCCTCACCAATCTATCCTTTCACCCCATCAAGCTTAAGGTGTTGAAGATCATACCTACCTTGCCCCATAGAATCCCCTACAATTTTGACTTATTTTCCCAGACCCGAATTGCCTAGCTCCTCCTGATCTAGCAAAAACACCAACAATTTCAATCAAAACCCTTAAGCTACTATACCTAGCAAAAAATATTGTTCCTGATCCAGTCATCTTGACTTGGATTCAAAAGGAGAGAGCTCTCTCCCAGCCTAGTAGGGCTAGCTACCAGGTTAAGCTTGGTTTGTGGTTACCCTAGAATTGCCTCCATTTAGCCTAAGGTCAATTTAGGCGATAAAAGTTGGGAAAGAAAAGAAGAGCGAAAAATTAGAGCTTGTGCATACAAATGTATGGGGACCTGCTCAGGTATCATCTCTCAGTGGCTCTTGTTATTATGTTACTTTTATTGATGATGCAACCAGAAAAACCTAGATTTATTGTATTTGAAATAAATCTGATGTATTTGATACTTTCAAGAAATGGAAAGCTTTGGTTGAAAATGAGACAAGAAAAAGGTTGAAATGTCTCATATCAGAAAATCGAGGTGAATATTGCAACAAAGAGTTTGATAGGTATTGTTCATAGAATGGAATTCATATAGAGAAGACAGTTCTAGGAACACCACAAGAAAATGGTGTGTCAGAAAGGATGAATAGGACAATCATGGAGTGTGCAAGGTGCATGAGATTGCATGCAGGGTTGCCTTTACAATTTTGGGCAGATGTTGTAGATATTGTTGTTTATCTAATAAACAAAGGGCTTTCAAGTTCCTTGGATGGTGGTATTCTAGAGGAGGCATGGACAGGTAAAATGGTAAACTACTCATTTTTAAAGACTTTTGGTTGTGAAACCTTTGTCCACATTAATAAAGAAAATAGAATAAATTTTGAGGCAAAATCAAAGAAATGTACTTTTATTGGATATGGTGTTAATGATTTTTGTTATCGCTTTTATGATTATGAGAAACACAAAATCATTAAAAGCGGAGATGTCATATTCAATGAAAAGGTTTTGTATAAGGATCAGCTGCAGGAAAAGAAACAAGAAAAAGAAAACAGAGAATACACAGTGCTTGATGAGATCAAAGAAAAAGTGATGGTGCTTGAAAATCATAATGATCAATAATCACAACAACAACAAGCACATCAAACACTTGAAAGTAGTGTTAGAAGATTCACTATATTATGTATTGTTGACTGATTCTAGTGAACCAGAATGTTATGAAGAATCAGTGCAGGTAGAAACCAGGAAGAAGTGGGAGCAAGCCATGAAAGAAGAGATGGACTCCTTAGCACATAATTAGACTTGGGACTTAGTCAGGTTGCCTACAAGTAAAACAACATTGCAGAATAAATGGGTTTACTGGTTGAAGGAAGAAGGTGGAGGTAGAAAAAGGTATAAAGCTAGACTTGTGGTGAATGGGTTTGCAGAAAAAGGGTATATACTTTGATGAGATATTTTCTCCTATTGTTAAAATGAATTCAATCAGAACTATTTTAAGTCTAGTAGCAGCTGAAGATTTGCATCTTGAGCAGTTAGATGTAAACACAACCTTTCTCCATGGGGATTTGGAGGAAGAGATATATATGTAGCAACCACAAGGATATGAGGTAAAAGGGAAGGAGAAACTAGTGTGCAGGTTGAAGAAGAGTTTGTATGGCTTAAAGCAGGCTCCAAGGTAGTGGTATCTCAAATTTGACAGGTTTATGTCTGAACAAGGTTATACTAGATGTCACTCTAATCATTTTGTGCATCTCAAAAGGAAAAATGATGGCAGCTATAATATATTGTTATTGTATGTAGATGACATGCTTGTTGCAGGTTCTAACATGCAGGAAATAAATGTGCTCAAAAGAAAATTTGCAAACTCATTTTCAATGAAGGATTTGGGTGTTGCAAAACAAATACTTGGTATGAGAATAACTAGAGACAGGAAGAATCACAAATTAACATTGTCTCGGAGTGAGTACATACAAATGGTGTTGAAAAGGTTTAATATGCAGAATGCAAAACCAGTTAGTATACCTTTGGCTAGCCATATAAAACTAAGGAAATGTTTCCCAAAACTCAGGAAGAAATGTATTATATGTCTAAAGTTCCATATGCATCAACAGTTAGAAGCTTAATGTATGCAATAGTCTACACAATGTCTAATATTGCGCATATAGTGGGAGTTGTAAGCAGGTACATGAACAATCTAGGAAAAGAACATTGGATGGTAGTGAAGTGGATTCTCAGGTATTTGAGAGTTACCACAAATCAATCATTATGCTTTGGTGGTTCAAACATTTCTCTACTGGGATATGTTGATGCAGATATGGCGAGTGATAGAGATAACAGGAGGAGCACCACAGGGTATGTGTTTATTGTAGGTGGAACAACTGTCAATTGGGTCTAAAAAATGCAAAGTGTTGTTGCACTCTCAACAATAGAAGCAGAGTATGTTGCTAACACAGAGGCTAGTAAAGAAATGATTTGGTTACAAAGATTTCTGGATGAATTGGGTAAGAAGCAGGAGTTGGGCAGGTTATACAATGATAGCCAGAGTGTCATACACCTTGCAAAGAGCTTTGCATTTCATTCCAAGACTAAACATATATAGCTCAAGTACCATTTCATATGGTCAGCATTGGAAGATAGACAATTGAAGCGGGAAAAGATACACACTAGCCAGAATCCTACAGATATGTTAACAAAAGTTGTAACCAGGGAGAAATTGAGATTCTACTCAGTTTCAATTGGTCTTCAAGTATGATGAAGAAGATGAGAAACAGCGAGGTCCAAAGTGGAGTCATTTTCCAACAAATGAAGCAGCGGTGGAGTTGTTATAATCAGTCTCCAAGTGGGAGATTGTTGGGTGTGGAGCCTGATTATCTTCTTTATTTAGAGGTATCGCCACATTGGACCCCAGTTTGTAATGTGGTGGTAACGCGACCCATAAAATTTACACTACACTGGGGGTCCATGGGGGGTGGCTACGATCTTTGGGAGCCCCCCCTAGCGAGGGATCGGGAGCAGCGCTCTCGAAGCTAAAAATAGATGTAAAATTGCCTTGTAAAATGTTGTAATTTTGTAGTCAATCTGGGTCGTTCATTAGGTGGATATCTGACGGTAGAAGTTATGTTTAATTTAGAGTTTTTTCCCTAAAAGGCACCCCCCCGCTATATATGAGGGAATTGTATTGCGTCTATGAAGATCTGTATTCTAAGCAAGAAAGAGAGAGGAGATTGTGTGAGAGCGAAGAGGGAATTACAGTGGATCTGTTGTAGGTTGCATCTCTTTAGTTTGCTGAATAATATAAAAGGAAGGATTGGTTGTTTCTTCATGGATGTAGCCCAAATTGGGTGAACCACGTATATTTGTGTCTCTCTCGTTTTTATGTGTTTTCTGTGTTTATATTTTTGCAATATATTTTATGTGTTCCATTGCTCTATAATATATAATTTTCTAACACTTTTAGCAGATTTCTTTCCCTAGGAAAAATACTTTATGTATGTGTGTTATTTCTTATTGCATGTCTGGAATTTTTGTTCTAAATTGTGAATTAACTTTCGTAGAGTAGTAGAGTAGGCTTGTGTCTTGTGATTTTGATTAAAACTTCACGAGCAGTTGCAAATCTACACCATAATATCTACAAACATTTCCTCATTTCCTCAGTTTTGCACTTGAGAGATTTGATCCCTCTGGGCACTTAATTTATCCGAACTTAAGATGGAAATAGGTTGGTTTATGTAGTTTAGCTAGTTTATAATCGATAATTACTCATATAAACTTGCATATAAGATAAATGGTTCAAACCATTCTATGAGTAAATAGTGTTTTTCTTATTTTAAATCACATTTTAACAAAGAAAAAAATATTTGTTAATTTTTTACTTAGTTATATTAAGTTTAACTATTCATTATGTATTTTTTAACTTCTCTAATAAAAATTAAACTACCATAGCATTTGTTAAAATAAAGGTTTAACATTTTTTATTAGTAACCATTTAAGTTATACCTTTAAATATAATTATGATTTATTTCTATGTCATATGTATATATGCACAAAAATACCAACTCCTTCAAAATCTTTTAAATAAGAAACAAGGTTAATAAGAAAGTATATTTGAAGCAATATTATTTATTAAGTTTTAAAAATTAGAAATTATATTTTCTATCTTTTATTTATTTTTGTAATGTAATTGTTTTGTTTTGTTTTTTTTATAGATATATGTTTAATTAATTTTGTCCAAAATTTGATAGGAATTTGTTGGATTTGTAAGTTTGATTTGGTAAGAATTTGTTGGAATTGCAAGTTTGAGTTGTCTAGTCTACACCATCCTTGAAGTGTCCCACAAATTTAGGAAAGTATTGAATCTGTTTATAAATTAAAAAATGTAATTTAAACAAAAATTTATATCATTTCCAGGGAAAAATAAAAAATAAAATCAAACAAACAAATATATGCAAAATAATTAGAAATGCACCTATAACATTGGATTAAAAAAAAAATTTATAATCTTCTATGAAGTTTATTAATGTTTTATTAATAATAATAATAATAATACAATTTTAAGGGTTTTTTTGTTTGTTAATTAATGTGAGTTTTGATATCACTGGCACGCCTAACTTGAGGCTTGAGAAGTCGTGACCTAGGGGCATGTAAGCCATCAAAATAACCTAGGGATCTCACCTGGCTTTGGTTACACCAACCCTTAGCATGACTGAGATTCTACCCACCAAATTTCAAACCGATGTCCTTTTCACCACAAAGTGTCTTAACAAAACGTCGTATCATTGCATATTCTATGCCTCATGGGTGTAACAACCTCAAGTTAAAATTCTATGCAATAAAAGTTAATAAAGGCAAAATAATAACCAAGGTCATGGGACACGTATTCCAAGTTGAATGTTGGGCAAAAACATAGTGACAGGGATCATTTGTGATTAATTAATGGTTATGGAAGTTGGAAAAGGCAATGGAAAAGGCTTTGGAAAGGCATGAGGCACTTATTGACATTTTGTTTATGAAAATAATGGAAAATGAAGAAAATAGAGGCCTCATTAATAAAAAGGCTTCTGAGGATTAGTACACAGCTTTGGTCAATGTTAGCTTTTTTCAATTTTGTCTTTGGCACTCTCATTCTATTCTCTCTATTTCCTTATATTCTTGGAGAAGGGTGGCATACTTGAGATTTGGAGCAAGAAGGAAAAGGAAAAGAAGTAAAGTGGAAGAGGACAGCGGGATCAGAAACTACAATGGGTTTTTCTTGTAGGTACTGAGTTGCATGTATGATTTCCTTGCTAGTTTTGGCATGCATGGCACATGTATGTGGTTTCTTGGCTATAATCTATCATTGGCATAGAGGATTTCCTGGATTAACAGTGGTTTTGCCTAACCTTTCCATTTCATGGATAGTTATGGTGTTGTGAGTTTTATATTTTAATTTTTGGTTGGTGCTCATGTTCCTTATGGTTGTGGGTTGAGTTATTAGTTCTTGGAGCCTTGGTTGGACAAATGCTTTCTAAGCCTTGTAACAACATGGGTTGACTTACTAGTCCTGGAAGCCTTGGTTGAAAAAATTCTCTAAAGCCCTTGGTGGGTTTAGTTACTAGTCTTGGAAGCCTTGGTTGGACAAACGCTTTGGAAGCCTTGTAACAACTTGGGTTGAGTTACTAGTCCTTGAAGCCTTGGTTGGAAAAATGCTCTAGAGCCCTTGGTGGGTTTAATTACTAGTCCTGGAAGCCTTGGTTGGACAAATGCTTTGGAGCCCAGTGGTAGCTCTAGGTTGAGTTATTATTCCTACAAGCTAGGTTGGAGCAAACGCTCTAGAGCCCTAGACAGCTTGGATAGAGATCAATATGGTGATGGTTAGTGATGTCTGGCCATGAGGTGGAATCACTAGTTGAGGGTTTAGGTGGTTTGGCCTTTGGAAGCCATGGTTTGGTTTTGATTGGTTATTCCATGAGATCCAACATTCATGCTTGGAATATGACATGGGGGTGATAGGTTGAAAGAGGGATTTGGTTCAGCCCAATCTATGCTCAGGTGGTACATGGAAGTCCCTGATTTGGTTGGATTTTTCATATGTTAATAAAAGTTCATTTCCTTTTGTATTTCATTAGTAAATGTGCTTTTTATTATGTGGCTTTGATGGTTGTTCTATCATTGTTGTTTTGTTGGTTATAAGCATGGTTTTATGGTAGACTTTGGTTATGGCTCTCATCATGTTTTGTTTAGTAAATTAAATGTTAATGAATGTATGACCTAGTAGATTATAACGTAGCTATTGTGAGAGGGAATCATAACTTCTTGACAAATCACAGATAAGTATGAGGTCCCTGTGTTCAAATGTGTTTATAGGACCTGCACATGACATTCTTTTTTTATCTATTAGACTAACCTAAGTACCCACAGGGGATTTGAACCGGTGACCTATCGCAAGGAGTGCCTTAACAGCACATCCATTCACCATCAATCCAAAGCCCTGTGGGCAACCTGTACATGACATGTTTATGATGTGTTTGACGAAATTTATTTCATGGTTAGGATGAGTCTGGTGAATTCCTAGTTCAATTTTTGCATTCGAGGCCTTGTATTTTTGTTACTTATCATTTCTAAGAATTTCATCCAATTCTGGGATGAGGCCCGTGTCTTGGCCCTAAAAAAGTGGCTCAGATTTCGGGATCACTGGCATAAAATTGCCTGAAAAAGACTGCAGTCGCATGGAGGCCCTGATGTGGGAGAAATTGGAGGCTTCTAGTCACATGGAGAGCTTGTCATGCGAGTGAATGTGGGTTTAGGTCAGTAAAAAGCAAGTTATCTGAGGGGTTGGGCACCTTGAGTGGTTTTTAGCCCCTTAGGGGCCTTGTAGCTCCTAAGGAAGGTAAGTTGGTTTTGCTTTGTCGATTCCACTTCCTTAATTGCACTTAGGGAGTTGAATCATATCATAGTAACTCTTTGTCACATGTTTACTCTAGTGGACCAGTTAGCTTGGGTAAATGTGGGAGGAGGGTGTTACAGAGTGGTATCAAAGCATGGTTCAACTCCTGGACTAGATGGGTGGAATGTTTTTATCATGAATGCATGACGGTTGTATATGCATTGGTTAGGCATGTCAATGTCTATATGTTGTTTTGAATCCATTGTACCCAGTTGGTGTTGTAATTGTGACATCATGCATGGTAACTATGATCATGATTGAGATTATGTTTATATATAGGTTATGATTATGTTTATACATGTATTGTGCTAATCTGGTTGATCTTCCAGGTGAGATATCATCCCCTGAACTATACTGAGGTATGTTGGTTATGTTTATGTTTTGGTTTAGCTGATATGATATACTTGCAAAAAGAATAAGATCAAAGATGACTAGAAAAATGGTAGACTACAGCTCATGAGACTCTCCCTATAGATCAAATGAGTAAGATGGTGATGGGTAATCTTTTGACATAGTGGACACTTCGAGAATTTTGAAGGTAGAAATAAGGAGTTGTAAAGCAGATAATGACATAATCATTCAGTCACAAGAGATACTTTCCAGGGCATAGGAGAAACAAGCAAAGATTAATGCAGTCATCCTTCAAAGATTGTCAGACTTGCAGAGACAAGGACCACTTAGGATCAATCATGGACAGGAGGACAGAACTAATGGAGCATATGTAGCAAGTCTCATGGTGGGAACAGGTCAGATAGAGATGACATGGTTATAGATGGCAGGTTCGTAGATACACCTCATAGATGAGGCAGTGGACATGGGATTTACTCTAGTTCTAGTTCAGGTAGGTACCATGGTTATCATCGTTATCATCCTTATAGGAGGAGTGAAAAGGGATATTTTCCATATGGTTCAAAATCCACCTACATTTGATGGAGAAATGAAGAATTCACAAGATGTAGAACCATGGTTGCTTGGGATGAATAAGTTCTTCAGATTACATGATTACTCAAAGAACATGAAGGATAGAATAACTATGTTCAGTCTTAAATGTAAAGCAGACATTTTGTGGGAAGATGTAAAGAATGTTAAGGGTATTCAGGAATAGGAGTTGACTTGGAGTGAGTTCAAGATACTTTTCAGGAAGAAGTATCTATCTGAGTGATATTATTATGATAGGGAAAAATAATTCTATGGGTTGAAGATCGGATCCATGACCGATAAAGAGTACACTAGTATATTTTTGAAGTTATTGAGGTATGTGCGTTATCAGAAGGAGGAGAAAGCGAAGATTCGATGATTCATCAGTGGGTTTCAGGTAACATTCAAAGATAGGATTGAGTTTGATAAGCCTAGATCATTGGAGGAAGCCATCAAAAAGATAAAGCATTGTTATGAGCAATCGAAGTGCAGATCTGAAACTAAGTAGAATTGGAAGTTAATGAGAGGAATAAAGGAAAATGGGAGAAGAAGTAAACAAGACCTCAGGACAAAGGTAAAAAAGAGAATGCAGCATTGCCTAAAAAGTTCAATGTGTCTGACAGAGGGTGGGTATTTCAGTTTGATAAGAAAAACAAAGGTGATGGAAGGAATCATTTACAGTGTTTTACTTGTGGCAAAGATCATTGCAGGAGAGATTTTCCACAGCATCATGGTGGTAGACCGTAGATCTACAATGCTCAGGAGGCACGGATAGTGGGGGATGTTGGACAGAGTATTCCTCATATTTATGAAGTGTTGGATCACAGGCAGGCGGATCACTAGGCATCTATTATCGAGATGGATGGTAATATTTTTGATGAAGCTATTTCTATTTTCATTGACCCTGGATCTAATTATAGTTATGTTAATCTTGACCTTGTGGATAAGTGTGGTTTGAATAAAGAAGTACATGCAGAGTCTTGGTTAGTGCAGTTGGTTATAGGTACTAAGAAGGGAGTTCATCACTTGGAAAGAGCTTGTGCATTTGAGTTGAATGGTATGCCTACATCAACGCATTTGAATGTGCTTCCATTGGGATCATACAGTATGTTGTTGGGTATGGATTGGTTGTATCTTCATAGAAACAAGGTGGATTGTTATGAGAAGGTTATTGAGTGCTTGGATGACAATGTAGAACAAAGGATCTTGTAGGGTAATAAGAAGGCAAAATCAGTTAGAATGGCGATAGCTATGTAGGAAAAGCACAGTCATAGGAAAGGGTGTGTGTTATTTGCAGTACATATTTCCAATGATAAAGGAAAGGATGTTGAGCATGCAGAGGTTTTGAACAAGTACCCAATTCTATAGCAATTTTAGGATGTTTTGAACAAGTACCCAATTCTATAGCAGAGATTATTACAGGAGGTTCATCAGGATCTTCTCATAGTTTGCTTGTCATATTACATCATTGCAAAGGAAAGTTAAGAAATTTGAATGGACAAAGGAATGTGTGGCAAGTTTTCAGCAATTGAAATAGTTGTTGACAAATGCTCCAGTTCTAAAGATTGTAGACCTAGATAAAGAGTTTGTAGTGTGTACAGATGCATGTAAGAGAGGACTTGGAGGATTCTTGATGCAATAGGGATAGGTGGTATGTTATGAATCAAGGAAACTGAATGAGTATGAGAAAAATTATGTTACACATGATCTTTCATTAGCATTGATCATCCATGCATTAAATATGTGGAGGCACTATCTTCTTAGCAAGAGGTGTGTATTGATGAATGATCATAGTGGATTGAGATACTTGTTTGACCAACTAAATCTGAATGTTAGGGAAGCTAGATGGTTGGCCACGATCAGTGAGTTTGACTTTGAGATCGGGTACATTAAAGGAAAAGAGAACAGGGAGGCAAATTCTCTTAGCAGAAGAGTGCAAATGAATCATATAAAAACTATGAGTTCATATGGGATGCATTTACAGGATCAGAGATTAAAGACATGTCAGGAAGATAATGGGTATAAGGATCTTAGGCACATGTTGCAGCAGGACACGAGTGATCAGGTTGTGGACTATAGTCTCACAACGAGAGGTCTGGTGAGATTTAGAGACATGATCTATGTGTCGGACAACAGTGACCTCAAGAAGCATATCTTGAGTGTGGCATACTTGGGATTTGGATCAAGAAGGCAAAGGAAAACCAGGAAATCTCAACAGGACAACAGGATCAGTAACTACAACAGGTTTTGCTTGTAGGTGTCTAGTTACATGTATGATTTCCTTGCTAGTTTTGGCATGCATGGCACATGCATGTGGTTTCTTTGTTATGATTTATCATTGGCATGGAGAATTTCCTAGATTTGACAGCGATTTTGTCTAGCCTTGCCATTTCCTAGATAGCCATGGTGTTATGGGTTTTAAATATATATATATATATATTATTATTATTATTATTAATTTTTTATTTTTTTTTTATTTTTTTATTTTTTTTCTGGTTGGTGCTCATGTTCCTTATGGCTATGAGTTAAGTTATTGGTTCTTAGAGCCTTGGTTGGACAAATGCTCTAGAAGCCCTATAACATCTTGGGTTGAATTACTAGTCCTAGAAGACTTGGTTGGACAAACGCTCTAGAGCCCTTGGTGGGTTGAATTACTAGTCCTTGAAGCCTTGGTTAGACAAACGCTTTGGAGCCCGACGATAGTTGTGGGTTGAGTTACTAGTCCTGGAAGCCGGTTTGGAACAAACGCTTTGGAGCCTTACACAACTTGGATAGACACCAATTTGGTGTTGGTTAGTGATGTTCGACGGTGAGGTGGAATCATTGGTTGAGGGTTGTGTTGTTTTGGTCTCTGGAAACCCTAGTTTGGTTTTGATTGGTTATTCTATGAGATTTCACATTCATGCTTAGAATATGGTACAGGGGTGATTGGCTAAAAGAGATATTTGGTTCAACCCAATCTATGGTCGAATGGTACATGGAAGTCCCTAACTTGGTTGGATTTTTCATATGTTAATAAAAGCTCATTTCCTATTGTATTTCATGAGTAAATATGTTTTTTATTAGGTGGCTTTGATGGTTGTTCTATCATTGTTATTTTGTTAGTTATATGATGGTTATAAACATGGTTTTATGACAGACTTTGGTTATGACTCTCATCATGTTTTGTTTAGTAAATGAAATGTTAATGAATGCATGACCTAATAGATGGTAATGCAGCTATTGTGAGAGGGCATCAGACCTTCTTGACAAATCCCAGATAAGTATGAGGTCCCTATGTTCTTATGTGTTTATATGACTTGTACATGACATGTTTATGATGTGTTTCTCGAAATGCATGTCATGGTTAGGATGAGTTTGGTTAATTCCTAGTTCTAGTTTTGCATTAGATGCCTTGTCTTCTTGTTATTTATCATTTCTGAGAATTTCATCAAGTTTTTGGTAGAGGCCTGAGTCCTAGCCCTAAAAAAGTGGCTCAGATTTCGGGGTCACTGGCATAGATTTGCCTAAAAAAAACTGCAGTCGCATGGAGGCCTTGTTGTGGGAGCGACTGGAGGCTTTGGGTCTGTAAAAGGCATGTTAACTCGGGGGTTGGGCACCTAGAGTGGTTGGTTAGCCCCTAAGGGGTCCTGTAGCTCATTAGGAAGGTCAATTGGTTTTGGTTTTGGTTTGTTGATTCCACTTAACTGTACTTGGGGGGTTGAATCATATCATAGTAATTCGTTGTCATAGGTTTACCCCGATGGACCGGTTAGCTTAGGAAAATGTGGAAGGAGGGTGTTACAATGGGAAATCTAATTTTAAGGTTACTATCAAACAAGACACCAAATTAATCAAATTAGTGTATTAAACCTCTTGTTTATGGGATTAAAAAAAAAACAAAAACAAACAAAAACAAAAACAAACAAAAACAAACAAACAAACAAACAAAACAAAACAAAAAAACAAAACAAAAAAAACTCTTTACAATGATTTAATTATTAAAATTTATAAAAACTTACATACTTTACCTATATACAAAACATTTTTTTTTATTAAAATCATATATTATATATAATTATATATATATTTATTATATATATTTCTTTTAATTAATATTAATAATAACTCAATATATAAAAAGTAGTATATGCAGTGTTGTTGCTTAGTACCTGCCTCTTATGTAAAAGGTAAATGATAGTTGTACTTTAGAATTAATTTAAGTGTTTTATAGAGTTTTAAACCTCCAAAACCATGTTATATATAAATTATGCTACATAATAATGATAAACCCCAATTTGTTATAGCCTTAACCTATAATATCATATATTCCATGAGTGTAAATTATTATTAAATGTTTGGTTTAATCGTAATTTTAAAATTAAATTATTATTATTATTATTATTAGGAGTAGAAAATTTGTATTACATATTATAAATGTATAAATTTGAAATACAACATCAATATTTTCATATAAAAACATAAAAAATAAATAAATTATAAATTGTCTAAATAAATCAATTATATTTAAAAAGAAATCTAAATGGTTTCTACAAATAAATTAATTTAAATAAATATTGTAATTAAATATGTTGTTATTTCTCATAATTTTATTGGATGAAGTGTTGCTCCTCAAATCGTGTTTTGATACCATCTCTTGTCATTTTACAGGGAGCATAACCATATTTCAGATCAACTATCCAAAGAAGGCGTGCAACAGGCATTTGGTACTTCGCATGTGACAGAGGTGGTCAACACTGAACATTATCAATACTACCACCTTCCTTTCACTCAGAATCAACAGACAACAGCGGATATGCAAGACTAATCTCGACTTGTTTATCCTTTTGATTCAACAGGGCATCAGTTACATACTTACTACCATTTCTTTTTTATATCATCCAACATTCACTCTTCTTAGTCATTCTACACTGAACACTGCTATCATTTTTGTATATGGTGTATTTACTTGCTTATAATTGTTCGGATGTTTTGTACCATTGTGGCTGATATATGAAATCAACATATTTTGTTTAGTTCTCTATGAACCATACAACATGTAATTTTCATCTTTTATCATAATGGAAATTACAATTTTTCTTGGGATATATATATATATATGATTCATATCCCAAAAAAAAAAACCTAGAATATATAGTAAAAAAAATATTAAAAAGGAAGGTGTAGAAATGAATTACTAAGCATGCATACATAATTGTTTCACATAATTCAATTCATATTTTTATTTAGATGTAAAACTGTTATTTCAAGACTACAATTTTAAACTATTTGTGATTCTTAATTTATCTAATGTGTTGAAAATTACAATTATGGCAAACTGTCGTTTAAACTTTTATTCATCCACCAAATTACACTGTATATGTGGTAAGTTACCTACCTTGGATTTGAAATTTTAAAATCTTCAGTAAATTTAATGGATAATAGTGAAGTTAAATAGTTGGCATAGCTACTGTTAATCAAAGTTTTGGAATATCTGTAATAAAAAATAAATGTCAATAAAAAGCCGAAAAGTGTAGAGAAAAAAAAAGGATAATATCAATTTCAATGTTCAATAGGTTGAGTAATATTGGTAAAAGGTTGGCCAATTGCAATTGTCCAACTAAGTAAGACACTTGAAAGGAACCCATCTAATTTACATTCACTTTGATTGTTTAAATATCTTACATAACGCATGTTGTTTGTATTAGTGACAACAATTGATTGAAACTACCTCGATTAAACACTTTACGCATTTATATCGAATTTATAACAACCCAAAATTATTTTAAATTAAAATTAAAATGTCAAAATTTATTTTTAATTTTCAAAATATTTAATTTAAACTTAATAAAAATCTATTTTCAAAATTTCAAAATGAAGTAAAAAATCTAGTTTTTTTAACTAAAAACAAAAACAATATAATCTATATAAAAATTCATTTAAAATTTATATTAAAATGAATCTATTCAAAAGTATTTCAATTAAAATTATCCCATTGTCACAAGCTCATTCATCTAGTTCATGGTCGCTAAAGAACACACCATAAACAGTGCTTCGCGTGCCTTGATTATTAGAAAACCATTCTCAAACATGACTATTAGCTATTGATTGGATAAAATAAGTCCAATTAAAATTTGATTAGCTATAACTCACTTTATTGTAGAGTAATGTTATGCACCTAATCCACTTTTCTTGATTGAATATTTAATTTTTTTTTGGAGTGGGTTGGGGTCTTTCCTTTCTTGTCCTATCATGTTTGGTATTATCATAACTTCTTAGATTTTGTATCATAATTGTGGGGTTGGTTTCCTTTTACAATAATTGTGGGGGTCATAATTGTGGGGTTGGTTTCTTTTTACAATAATTGTGGGGTTGGTTCCTTTTAAATTAGATTTTGTATCATAATTGTGGGTTGGGGTGGGGTTGGTTGTTAGGGTGATATTTCCTATCATCAATGGGGTTGTTGAGGTTGATTATATTTTATTATATTTACAAATATATGGTGATGTTTTTAAAATAGATATTATATTAATTTTTTTTATTATATTTTTTTCCACTATTGATTAAAACCAAAAGAAATTTAAGAGTATCATTTTTATTAATTTATTATTGATTATTATTTATACAAAATAATTATTATTTTTCTAATCACACATAATAATTATTATATTATTTCCATAAACACATTTTTAAAATCACATATGAAAAAGGATATATACACATCTCTTAGTGGCACATTCAATTTCCACCACCCACGCTTTTGGAGTTTACGATGTAAAGGAAGCACAACCATTACCATCTATCCTTTTCAAAACATGTACATACCTTAGTGCCCCACCTCTCATCCTATTAGGGTGATAGTGTGTTATTGCATAAATGTATGAAAAAATTATTTTAAAACATACTTTTTCTTTCCTATTTCTATTGTATATTTTGATTTTGTATTAATGAAATGGTGAAATTTGATTATTAAAATTACATATTTTAAATACGTTAATTTATTTTTATATTTTTGAATTAATTTATGATATTAGATTTATCACTTTTAATTATAATAAAATTGATATTTATATTAATGAAATGAAAAATTTTATTATTAAAATTATATATTTAAATAGTTAATTTCTTAATTAATTTGTGATATCAAAAATTTAATTTTAATTCATTTTTAAGTGTTTAAATTAAATTTAATTCATCGTTTTTTATTATATTTTCGAAAATATTCAATAAATAATAATTATTAAAATTAAATAATCAATCTCAACATTTGGGCTATCCTTGTGTTATTAGAAAAATAATGATAATATATATAAAATAAAATTTAACTTATAATATAGATTGGTTAACAAAACTTTCTTAAATAATAATTTACCAACAATTATCTCAATAGGTGTAAAGATACACCGAAGGAATATAAGATTTGGGAAGATCATCAATAAGCTCATAATTAAATGTTAGAATTCGAAATCAACTATATAATTTCAAAAAAAAAAACACAAATAATCATAAATTTTTATCTATAAATACAAATAACTAAATAAATTTAATTACATTGAACATAACGATGACAAAGAAATAGTCATTTTTTACAAAAACTTCACATGCACACAAAATTTTTAATAAAAAAAACTCTAAATCTTACACTGTTTAATTTTGAATATAAAATTTATAATGATTTTATTGTCCCAACATGATGAACAACAAATAATGTCACAATGTGATGAACAATAAATGATATGGCAATTGGACAAAAAAAATGGTGTTTTAATGTGACAAACAATAAATTCCATCACCCATGTGACGAATAACAAATGACTTTGCGATGTAATGAATAATGAATGTTGTCACAATGTGATGAATAACAAACAACATTGCAATGTTATGACATCAAAATGTGATGAACAACAAATGGCATCATAATGCAATAAAGAACAAGTGTTGTGACAATGTGATGAACAACAAACAACATTTTAAATTAACTATCAACAAAAAAATCACCATGTGACAAAATATAAACAATGTTGCAATATGATGAACCATAAATGTCCTTGTAATTGGAAAAAAATGATGTCTCAATATGATAAACAAATATCAATATCATGATGCATTGAACAAAACCCCTTGTCAAGCATGTTTAACTATGTGAGCCATGATCAACCTTTGGTTGACCACAGTTAGACACGCATTCAAGAATGATCATCCATGGTTAAGCATAGTCAACTATGAAGAACATCGTCAGCATTGTCAGGATACCCAACCATGGTCAATCAATGTCAAATATGGTCATCATATGTTCGACATTGTTAATTGAGGTTAATTATGGTCAACCATGCTCAACATGATACATGGTCAACTATAGCTTGTATGTGCATCATAGTTACCCATAGTCGATCATAGTCATCTACAGGGAAATGCTAACATCCTTGGTCAACCATGTTCACCATAGTCAACCACATGTAGACCATTGTCAATCATAGTCGAACAAACTCAACCATGGTCAACAAGTGCAACCATTTGTAACCTTGTTCATCTATGGTCACACAAGGTCAACCATGCTCAACCATAACGAACCATGAATAACATGGTCAACCATAGTAAACCTTGCCAACCCTCTTCAACCATTAATGTACATTAACACTAACCTTAGTGCAACATTGTCACTTACATTAATGTAACATCATCCATGGTTAACCACAATTGATAAATATTAATGTGACAAGGATCAACATTAATGTGACACCAACATAGATCCATGTTAATCCCAGATATATCAAGCACTAATATGGATCAAATCTCTTAAGGTGTAAACATTTTTTAGATTACAAAACTTGAAGAAAGGTTTGCACATTGAGAGATTTGATTCCCTCTCCATTACTTTATAGATTTAGATTTAACATGGATTCTTATGTCAGTTATATATAATATATAGTATATATATATATATATATATATATATTATATATATTATATCCAACTCATTCTTACGCATGGAAGGTAATTACATATCTCCTTTATCTTTGAAAACACAATAATAAATGTGTTAACCATAAATGTTTTGTTTTGTTTTGTTTCATTTGTGTGTGTGTGTGTATCATCTCCATGCTAAGCATGGAAGGAATTACACATCTTCTTTCATCTTGAACAACACAATAATAAAATGTGTTAACCATAAATTATTTTGTTTTGTTTCATTTGTTTTATATATATATAGTCTCGCTCTTTTTATATGTATAGATAGATAGAGAGGTAGATATTTACATTGAATGTTTTTGTTACTAATAATTATTATAAATGTTACATCTCAATATCAATAGAAGGAATTACATTTTGTCGTTAGGGTTAAGGAAGATTCTATTACGATAGGTTGGATAGAGAGAATATCTCTAGTTGAGAAAAGACGTTGGAAATGGAGTTTAATCATGAAATTCATTTGAAGGACTAAAGTATTCTTGTGATTTCTCATCACTGTATAAGGATTCCAATGTGGATTAACATTACAAGATATGAAAATTGGAAGCATCAGGGCTTGTACAAAATTTTTGGCTAATATAATGGCATAAAGTTGATTTCTTTAGGTTTTTGGATGCACTGCTTATCTGCATATACCAGACACAAAAAGAAGCAAATAAGACAAAAAGAGCCTTAAGTCTATCTTTGCATGTTGACCATTGTCAATCATGGTTGAACAAACTCAACCATGGTCAGACATGGTCAATAAGTACAACCATGTGTAACCTTGTTCATCCATGGTCAAACAAGGTCAACCATAACTATCCATGGACAACATGGTCGACCATAGTCAACCTTTCCAACCCTTTTCAACCATTAATGTACATTAACACTAACAATAATGCAACATTGACACTTACATTAATGTAACATCATCCATGGTCAATCATAGTTGATAAATATTAATGTGACAAAGACCAACATTAATATGATAGCAACATAGATCCATGGTTATTTAATTTTTGTTTTTTTGTTTTGGTTGACATTAGCCAAATTTAATTTTATTATTTTTTGAGGACGTGACATACTTACATATGCCCCTTATAATGGATTGTAGAATGGGTTTCTTGGCTAATTTTAATTATTTATTTATATGGTTATTTAATTTTTGTTTTTTTTTTTTGTTTTGGTTGACATTAGCGAAAATTATTTTATTATTTTTTGAGGAGGTGACATACTTACACATGTCCCTCATACTGGATTGTAGAATGAGTCTCTCTTCTATTTTTAATTATTTATTTATATGGTTATTTAATTTTTGTTGTTTTTTTTGTTGTGGTTGACATTAGTTAAAATTATTTTTATTGTTTTTTGAGGACATGACATATTTATGCATGTCCCTCGTACTTGATTGTAGAATGAACCTCTCTTTTATTTTTAATTATTTATTTATATGGTTAAGAGAAAAGTTTTTCGACGTAAGTCACATGATAGTACATTTGTCAATGCATTTCGAACCAACTTGTCCTAACGATGAACCACACTCGTTGGTTCGAAACACGTCAACAAATGTACTATCATGTGGTTTACGCCGAAAAACTTTTCTCTTAATCTTAACATGGATCACAGAAGCCTCAATTCAATATTTATATGGTTATGTAATTTTTGTTTTTTTTGTTTTGGTTGACATTAGCGAAAATTATTTTTATTAATTTCTGAGGACGTGATATACTTATGCAAGCCCCTTATACTAGATTGTAAAATGGGCCTCTCGGGTATTTTTAATTACTTATTTATATTGTTATTTAATTTTTGTTTTTTTGTTTTGGTTTTCATAGCGAATATTATTTTTATCATTTTTTGACGATGTGACATACTTACACATGTCCCTCATAGGATTGTAAAATGAGTCTCACTTCTAGTTTTAAATATTTATTTATATGGTTATTTAATTTTTGTTTTTTGTTTTGTTTTTGTTTTGGTTAACATTAGTTAAAATCATTTTTATTATTTTTTGAGGTCGTCACACACTTATACATGTCCCTCATACTGGATTGTAGAATGAGCCTCTCTTCTATTTTTCATTATACATTTATATGGTTATTTAATTTTTGTTTTTTTGTTTTGGTTGACATTAGCGGAAATTATTTTTATTATTTTTTTAGGACAATGACATACTTACAAGTCCCTCATAATGGATTGTAGAATGAGCTTGTGGGCTCAATAAATTGTTTTGTTTTGTTTCATTTGTTTTATAGAATATTTATGTGGTTATTCAATTTTTGTTTTTTTGTTTTGGTTGACATTATAGCTAAAATTATTTTTATTATTTTTTCAGGACGTGACATACTTACACATCTCCCTAATACTAGATTGTAGAATGAGAATGTCAGCTCAATAAATTGTTTTTGTTCTGTTTTGTTCCTTTTTTTATAGAATATATATAGTCTTACTATTTTTATATAGATAGATAGGTTGGTAGATATATACATTGATTTGTTTTGTTATTAATAATTATCATAAATATTATATCTCAATATTAATAGAAGGAATTACATTTTGTCATTAGTGATAAGGAAGGTTCTAATGCAGTAGGTTGGGTATAAAGATTATCTCTAGTTAAGAAGTTATTAATAATTATTATAAATGTTATATTGAGAAATTATCAATAATTATTATAAATGTTATATCTCAATATCAATAGAAAGAATTATATTTTGTCATGAGTGGTAAAGAAGGTTCTATTGTTGTAGGTTGGATAGAGAAACTATCTCTAGTTGAAAAAGAGGTTGGAGATGGAGTTTAATCAAGAAATTCATTTGCAGGACTAAAGTATTCTAAGGATTTCAAGGTGGATTAACATTACCATGTATGAAAATTGGAAGCATCATGGCATGTTTGGCTAATATAACGACATAAAGTTGATTACTTAGGGTTTTTGGATGCACTGCTTATGTGCATATACCTGACACAAAAAGAAGCAAATAAGACAGAAAGAGCCTTAAATCTATCTATCAAAGACACTGAGGCATAGAGGTTGTATAATTTGGATACCAAGAATATTATGATTAGCGCTATTTTGCAAATTAAACTAGTGATGGAATTAAATTAAGTCAATACTGACAAAGGCAAGAATCCCCCAGGTAATATTAAATTCTATATGTATTAACCCAATTAACCAGAAGTTTGTGATGTAGTCAGCACTCCTCAGCTAGAAATCAGTTGCTTCAAGTAAGGATTTTTTGCTCACTGCAAATTACTGTTAACATATATACATTTCCTTCTCCTTCAAATGGTAAACTGAATTCCTTATTTCTGAACTTAACTGAAGACGTCAATTGTGAAAGCCAATTACGTTTGTGGGAGTCAATCCCTTAGGTTTTGTTGAATTCAACTCATAATTAACTTAATTTGGCTTAAGTTTCACAGAACTTGTAGTTTGAAAGCCATCAACAATAATACCCGCAAACAGGTCATGTAGGTTACATTATCTTATCTTCGAAATATGTCAAATTCGTGTAAGTAATCCAGAAGTTATATTTGTTATCCAACTCTATCAATACCTGAAGAAATTTTGAAGCTACACAAGGTTGGAAATTTTGAAACTTGACAAAGTTGAAAACAGTGAACCCCCATTAGTATTAAGAATCCAATCTTCATTTATTGTTCAAAATAAACTTAAATGATGGAATTGAATTAACTCAACTTTGACAAAGGAAACAATCCCTGGAAAACATTGAAAAAAACTTAACATACAACCTCAACCAGAGCCCTATTCCTTAACACATGTTCATGTTGCTTAGCAAACATACCAACTGAATACCCTCTTCTCTCACCCATGGTGCAATTTCTATGAAAAATACCATCATGAGAAAACTTTCCAAATTTGAATCAGTGTCAGAGAAAGAATTTGCAGTAAATACCTAACCCTACTGTAGCAACCCTAGATTGGATTGACAACGAAGAAGTACTAGTTTTTGAAACCGAAGGTGTTTTTGGAGCTTGAAGCGCCAAAAATAAAGCTTCCAAACAACCAAAAAACTAGAAAATGACAAATTCCTCAATCTCACATGTTGCGGTAAATACAAGCTCCATTTCTCAAAATGTACATTCTTAACCCCCTTCTTCACCTTCAACGTTGCCTAAGTTTAATATTTTAAAGCAAATGACCAACATCAAAACTAACGCCTCTTTACTTGACATTGCAGAAATCCCTAAATAGAAAAGGAGATTAAAGAACTTCTTAGATGGTAAAATACCTACACCCATTAATGCCCTATATATTCAACCAGAGGAAGAAGAGCATCAAGATAAAGTCCTTGTTGTTCACAACTCCTCAACTTCTCTAAAAACTCCTATTTTCTATGTCTCCATGACAAGATAGCACATTGTTGCTTGGTGGGTGGAGGCTTTGGGCCTAATATAATGCCTAAGGTTATAATGGAAGATTAGGTCTCTAGTGTTCAGAAGATATCTTGAGGAAAGTTCTTTCCTTCAACAATTCTCTACAAGAAACAGTCAGACAAATTAAGGATATAATGCTAGTTGTTTGCACCCACCCTGAAATTAGATCTACTTGTAACATAGAAGTTATGGATATGATGGTTTCTAACTATTTAATAATATTAGGGAGAGATTGGAAATTCCGAACTAGAGGTTAAATTTCACTTGATGTCTCACACGTGACCTTGCCCAAAAATAGCATAAATGTTGTCATTTATAGGGAAGTATGCATTACACCATACCTTGAAAATTGACCCTAGCCACATGTTAACTATGTAGAAGAGGACATCAGTGTTTTCTCTATTTTCACTAAAGATTAACTACGCCCCCCATAGAAATCCATCAAGAAGATCAAATCCAGAATTTACATTTTTATGGGGTCTCTTCTAATGAAGGTAATGGAAATGGTATTGTTTTATACTCTCCTCTTTGGAAAATGCACCAAATGCTTTCAAGCTTGAGTTCTAATGTACCAACAATATTGTCGAGTTTGAAGCCTTCCTTATAGGAATAGAACAAACCTTATCTTTGGGTTGTAAATATTTGACCATTTTTGGAGATTCGGAGATGATTATTAATTTTATCAAAAAAATATATTCTCCTAACAACCAGCTCATTAAGAGATATACTCAACTTGCTTGGGAAAATGTCTCTCAACTTTTAGCTTTTGACATAACCCATGTTCAAAGAGAAATTAATTCGTTTTTTTATCCCTTGGTTGTATATGCATCCAGTCATTCCTATTAGATGTTACCTAAAAGTCCTTATTGCACTCTACAGTGTCTTTATAGGCCTCATCTCCCAAATAACGATGAGGATCGACAAGTATTTTCTGATGACAAAAGCATTTGCCCTTTTATCCAAAACCAACCTATCGAGGAGAATGAGATTATATCTTTAAAGGGTAAATGATATCCAGCTAGACTTTTCCCCTTAGAAATTTCTTTCACCCAAGTGACGTTCCTAACTCTAAGAATAAACATGGAGAAGAATATAAACATAAAATCAAAGAAATAATCTCAATGAATATTAGAACTCATTATGATCCCAACATATTACAAATTGGGTCCCAATGCATCAAGGAAGAGAGGAGAAGATGATCATTATATTCAGAGGATACTCTGATGTCTTTGCCTGGTTGTATAAAGACCTTCAAGGTTTCAACCTCGGCATCATTCAGCATGCCATTCCTATCAAATAGGATTCCAAACTAGTTAGGCATAAGCAAAGACCAGTCAACCCTGCTCTCAAATCTACCATTAGAAATGAACTAGATAAGTTGCTCCAAGCTCAAATCATTTTATAATTTAGAGTGGGTGGCCAACCTGATTCCTGTTAGAAAAGAAATGGTGGCATACACTTATGTGTATATTATCGTTCTGTAAACAAGGCTAGCATAAAAGTTAATTTTCCGTTGCCTAAAATGTATCATATTTTGCAACAAGTGGCAGGTTCCCAAATGATGTCTCTTCTAGATGGTTTTTATGGTTATAACTAAATTTGCATAAAGAAGGTTTAAAGATATAAAACCACCTTTACCACTGATTGGGGAAATTTCGCTTACGAATGAATTACATTTGGCTCAATTATTGTAGGTGCCACTTTTAAGAGGGCTATGCAGCGAGCCTTCAATGACCTTTTCAAGAAGATCATTCAAATCTATCTCAACAATACACTGTATATTACAAATGTTGTAAAGATCATTTTGAGCATTTAAGAAGAGTCTTCCTTAGGTGTAGAAGATGTGGTATATCTCTCAATCTGAAGAAGCTGTTTTTGGGGTCAGCACTAGTAAAATTATTGGGCATATTGTGCATGAAGTTGGAATCAACATTGACCCAGAAAGGGTTGAACAATTAAGAATACCGTTTTCTTCCCCTAATTTTCAAAAATATAAATCATATTTATCTTTTTCATATTGGTGATTGTTTAATTTCTTTTGCATTTTTATGTTAATTTTCGTTACAATAAACTATTATTTCCTATCAATAATTACTAATATAAGATCATGTTTTAAATGGGATGATAGCACAAATTATCTTTTTTCTGCCATTATTTAATTTTATAATAATAAAAAAAAAAAAAAATAAAAAATTCCTCTACTCATGTGCTAGCTAAGCTAGATTTCTCTAAGGAATTCTCTGTTTACACCAATGCTACCAAGGGGGGCATTTCTAGCATCCTTGTGTAGAAAAATGATCAAGATATAGAACATATATTTGCTTTTATGAGTCAACGTCTTTTTTATGACAAATTAAAATAATCCTTTATTAAAAAACATGTCATTGCTCTAATCAAAACAATTGAGAAATTTCGACACTATATTTCAGGAAAGCATACAGAGGTAAGAGTCCCATTATTTGTTGTTAAAGTTTTTTCTTTCCTAGACCTATCTCATAGGTAAACTTCCTCATTGGCTTGCCAAAATCCAAGAACATGATATGTCCATCATCACCATAATAAAGGGATGCGATATAGCACTTCACTTGGTTCAATATATTGAACCTTATGAGCCGGAAAACGATGATGAATCCATATCTACTTTGTTTTTAATCAATGAACAACAAATTGATGTTGTAGAACACCCCTGGTACAAGGACATAATTTACTACTTGTAGAACCAAAAATGTCTTGGTCATTTAAATAAGACTCAAAGAAGAATGTTTTTGTCTTGAATCTTCTAAATATCTTATCTTGAATATTATTCTTTTTAGAAGATCTTTCAATGGTTTATTTCTATGTTGCGCTAATGATGAATCTACTATTGGAATTTTGGCTTTGTCACATGGTTCCACTAGCGAAGGGATGCATATAGGTGGTAAATTTGGGGTAAATATATACTTCTTATAAAATCATGAGATATGGCTACTATTGGCCTTCAATATTTTCAGGATCATATAAATTTAGGCAGAATTGCAAAGAGTGTCAATAGGATATTGGTAGAGAAAATTTTCATGTTATGCCTTTGCAAACCATTATGGATGATTCCCCATTCTCAAAATGGGGTCTTTATTTTATTAGGCCAATTAACCCTCCTTCATTCACATGGCACATTTTAATAATTACTACCACAAATTGTTTTCCTAAGTGGTAGAAGTTATTCCTTTAAAAAATACACATGACAAGCAATTTCTTGAATTCCTTTAAAATAACATTTTGTCCCGTTTTGGTATTCCTTATATTGATATGATCATAGACAATGGCCCAAATTTTATTTAAGCACGTTTTACTGAATTTTGTGACAGGTACAGTATCAAGCACTCTACCTCATCTACATATTACCCCCAAGATAATGGGTTGGTCGAATCTATGAATAAGAGTCTAATCTAAATCCTAAAGAAGATGATAAATGATAATCCTCGTAATTGGAACAACTTGTTGAAATATGCCTTATGGGTTTATCACACAGTTGTAAAAACAAGTCCTAACGCTTCCCCTTTCCATTTTGTATATGGACAAGAGGCATTCATTCCTATCGAGCTTTAATTAACTTTGTTGCATCTTGCCATGCAAGTTGTAGAATTAAATTCCACTGATATCCCTCAAAGATTGTTAGCCCTGTTGGCTTTAGAAGAGCAATGTAATCACTCTCTTGATAATTTGAAGAACAAAATGCAGACACTCAAGAAATATTTCGATAAGAAATCTAAATCTATCAGTTTCTCTATGAATCAAAAAATATTGATATGGTATTTTGCACACAAAGAGAAGGGTCAACATCAAAATTTTAGAAACTACGGATAGGTCCTTTTAAAATCGCTTCAATTGTGGTACCTAACTCCTATCTCTTAAAGGATGAAAATGATTGAATAATTCCCTGCACCATGAATGACTCACATCTCAAGCCATACGTGGAGGTAGTACAAGATTAAATCGTCAAAAAATCATGTACACTTTCATGTAAATGCTTCTTTGGTTTTCCTTAGTTTTGCTTAATTTTTTATGATCTCTACTTTTTAGTTTTATTTTTGCTTGTTGCTTTTCACTTTCATGTTACATCTTTTCATTTTTTATTTTTAGTTGTCCTCTTCCTGATAACATTGTAGAACCTTATTTTATTTTCTTTATTTTCAATAAGGTCGCTATGCATATCTGTACTTGAGTAAAATTGGGGATTATCTGAACGACAACACCTTCTCTGATATAATGTGTTTTGAAGATTTATTTCTCTAACATAATTGATATGCTAATATTTTCAAGATTCCATTAGCAAAATTTTCATTATAAGATCAAATAACCTTTATTTTTATCCAAGAATTAGATTGTTACAAAGTATTGTCTAACCTTATCTTTACCTGCAACAAGTCCCCTCAGGCGATGTTTTCTTCGCCCCTCTTCTCTCATTCTTTGCTTTTTATCCTCTAATGACAACTTGCAACCTACCCATTTGAAATAAAACGTATTAATGGATTCCTTTTATCATAGTATCTAAGTTTTGGTTTGCATTATGCAAACCACCCTATGTAATCACCAATATTAACACTTTGTCAATATTAAAAGTTTCACAAATGGTTTTCCATCCTCCCAAATTAAAAGTTTCACAATGCATTTCAAGTTATCTTTCCATCCTCACAAAAAGAAAAAGAAAAATATTAATTTCAAAACTTGACAAGAAAAAAAATACCAAAAGACTATTGGAAGTAGTAGGTGGGACCCTACCTTAAAAAAAATCCGCATTTACAGGAATACGTGACAAATGTATGTTTCGAAAAGTCCATATTTAAAAGTCCTTTGTCACGAGTTCTTTGATATGAAAGAGATTTGAATCTACACTTATATGATGCTAACACGCTGATGCACATATGACAAATAACATGCAAAGCACTTAAATTTTGATGTTTTTATAATGAGGAGGAATTATATTACATATATCAAGAATGTTCGGATAATTAAATATTTATTATAAAGTCACTCCATAAAAATATGGTGTATTCCCTATGGTTGTTTAAATTATGGTTTTAAGCTTGGTGTGATGGGTATTATATATTATCATATATTATATTTCTAACATTAGGCATACCATATATTTGAGATATCATGGAAGATGTTATGGTTATTAATTTCCTCGAGGTGGGTGATATGAAGTGATGTGGTTACATTCAATTTGCCTCGGCCATCGATGTTAAGTTACTTGGTGCAAGCCATTAAGGTTAGGAGTTGTTTATAATGTGACTTTTTGGAGATTCTGGTGACGGAATCCGGTGGAAGAAATTGAGGTTAAATCTTGATTTTTAGCAGTGAAAATGGTTTTTTAACTGCATATTTGGATTCAGCACCCTGAAAAACCCCTGGGACCCTTTGATTGTGCAGAAACTAGCTATCAAACTTGTGATTCCAATAAATTGCTGCCGGATTTTGACCGGAAAAACCGGCCGGAAAAGCTTTCAAAAAGTCTCATTATAGACAACTGCTTAAGGTTAAACCTTTGCCATAAAAGCACCCGACATCCATGAATCTTTTATTAATATATGTTCAGAGGTTATGGACATTATTGTGGTTTTTGTTCTTTAAATATTAGTTAATTTCAATGCCAAGAAATTTCCCTTTACCTTGCATATTTAAATTTTTTTATGTGTTTTTAAACACAGGTAATAGTTAATTTATTAATGATGGAATGCTTTATTTTTTATTACCCGGAAGTAGCTTAGATTTTTATGATTACAGTATGAGTTTCAACTTCAATAGAAATAAAAGGAAGAGGAAGAGGAAATAGAGACGAAAATTTGGGGGATAAGAAGAGATAGAAGGTCTCAAGTGCTAGTTCTGGAATATTTGCAGGAGAAACAAGTACATTCAACTCCTCTTTTGATTGACAACACTTTTGCAATAAAGTTGTCCAAGAACCCAAAGTTCCATGATCGAATGAAGCATATCAATACAAAATACCATTTGATTCGACATCATATGGAGGCCAAAACAATCCACCGACGACATTGTTCCACAAATGAGTAGGTTGGAGACATCTTCACCAAAGCGCTTGGAAGGAAAAAGTTTGAAAGATTCAGAATGATGCTTGGACTCACCAACATCCCTTCAGATTAAGGGGGGAATTTTGAACACCTAATCTTTGGGATTAGAAATATTATTTAAATATTGTAAATAGAAAAAGAAGAGAAGTTGGAAGATGAAGAGACATTGGGAGATGAAACCCAATAGTCTCCCTCTCCTTCTATATAGTCATATGATATTTTAATGAAAATCAACAAAATATATTCATGGAGTTACTCCTATCCTGACCCCACGAATACACCAACCTCTTGGTACGTAGATATGCGACAATATCTTGAGCATGGAACCCTGCCCTCTCACTTATTAGTAAGACAAAATAGGGTAACTAGATTGAAAGCTCTATCTTATCAATTGGTGCATAGAGTGCTTTTCAGAAAGCACCATAACAGACTCCTCCTCAGATGCTTGGAAGAACCAGATTCAAAAAAGGTTTTGTGTGATATTCATGATGGACCAGTCAGAGGGAATTTTGTGGGTGACACAACAATGCACAAAGTTATATGGGACGGTTTCTATTGGTCCACACAAATGCTCACGCTTACGCCTTCAAGTGTCTAGTTTTTCAAAAATGCATTGGTCTAGAAAAGAAGTCAGTTGCCTCATTGCATCCCATTGTTGTGGAAGAACCATCTCAACAATTAGGCCTAAATGCCATTAGTGAGATCTTTCCCCACTCATCGAAGCAACTCTATTATATCCACACTACTATAAATTACTTCACGTGGTGGATTAAAGCGGTTCCCCTCAAGCAAGTGAATGATCAGGAAGTCTCAGCTTCCTCAAGTAGAATATCATTACCAGGTTCAATGTTCTAAATTCACTTGTTTTTTACAATGAAACATATGTCTCATCGCTAAAACATTATGATTTTTCATTGGAAAATGGCACCATATTGAAACACTCATCTAACTACTACCCACAGGGAAATGACCTTGCTAAGTCAACAAACAAGAATATTATCCATATCATCAAAAGGATCGTCTTCTTTGAACAAAGGAATTGGCACTTTGCTTTGGTGAATGCTCTATGGTTTGAATTTTTCCTGCCTAAGCCTTCTTTGAATAACTCTCCTTACTTCCAGGTGTATGGAAAAGAATTCATCCCACCTCCGAACATTTACATGTTTTCCCGTCAACTCTCAAGAGAATCGCAAGGTAAATCTTGTCTTTTAGTTCAGAGTAGGATAAACACTCTCCTTAAGCTACAAGAATAAAGAAAGAAAGCAAAAGAAAATATTTTTCTTCACCAGAGTCATATCAAGAGATGGTTTGATAAGAAGTCTGCAGGGAAAATTGAATTAAGTGTGAGCGACTTGGTCTTGAAGTAAATCCCACGAAGATAAGGGGAAACACACTAAGTTCCAATCCCTGTGGATCAGACCGTTTATCGTTCATGAGAAGCTTGGCCATCGCACTTACCGTCTCCAATGTTTGGATGGGAATATTGATGCTCTTCCTGTAAATGGCCAAGATTTAAAACATTATTTTCAATAATAGTCTAGGATTGTGCCCTACCCTATGTACATGTTTTGTTGTTTTATTTGCTTGTTTGTTTTATTCAATCTTTTCATTTGTTTTTGTTCATGTGAATAAGTGTCATGTGCAAGTGTGTTTTGGGTTCCCATGTATGTGGTAGAGTTAAAAAGAGTTTTGTGACACTACAACATTGGGCTGACCTTTAGTCCTTCTCCTTTGTTTTGGTTACACCTTTTTTTCAATGATGTTCTGATGGAAAATGTGATCCTTGCATAAGGAAAGATTTTTGTAGAACCATTATATCCATGTATATCCTAGAAACCTCATGCCTGCACTTGATTCTTTATGTTTCGGTGTATTCCATGTTGATCCAATCAAGTAGAGAAGGACAAGTCGTAAATTTAAATGAGCAAACCAATATCATATGTTTTACATATACTTCTCTGAAGGAACAACCTCCTCTACTCTCAATAATTCAGGATCCCTCTTCCACCTCATGAAATTAATAAGTGTTGATGCATAATCATTTTTAAAATAAATAAATAAAGGGTGAAAGAAGAGAAAAGCTTCTTGCATAGGGAGATGAAGCAAGCAACTCTGCTGAGGTACTGTACGGGCTCACTGGCAGCGAAGCAATGTTTATGTTCTTGAAATAACTTTGTTGGGGTACCGTCCAGAATTGCTAGCAATGGAGAAACACTAGATATGAAAAATCATACTCTGAATATTTAAAGCTCGCAAACTACATTACCCTTTCCCGAATCAAAACATTGTGATATGGTTGGCTCTATGATTGTGTTCAACTGAGGAAGGATAAAGGGGACTATGTTTATGCACTAGGTAACTGAGGAAGCCAAAGTAATCCAAACGATGAATCAATACTCCTTGAGGAACTAGACCCTGCACGTAAGTTTTGACCAGGGCAGAAAAGCTGGAATTTAACCAGTGTATCACCAAGTGTTGTTGTTGCTACAACGCCTTCCAAAATTTTGACTTGCATCCAAATTTTAGAGCCTACTTTAACTTTTCATATTGTCATCGTAAGTATTAAGATTCATTACATGTGTTTTCTCTAAGTGTTCTTGTCCTGTTTAGAATAAAATCAAAGTGTTGTCTTTTAGCATGGCAAGTGTCGCAATCGTACAAATGTAGTTTTGGTTTGCTTCAAGGGGTAATCTTTGTGTTAATGAATCATTCTTATCATGTAAGCACGTGTCACACTCATTTCCAAAGTTTCAAGCACTATTGCACAAGTGTCGTCACTGTCGTCGCAAAGTGTACCTTTAATGTCGTGCTTGGGGAAAGTTGTTGCAATGTCGTTACATTGAGGAAAGCATGTTGTTCATGTGTTCTCAGTGATCTATGTTGTGTCGTCAAGTATTATAAGTGTGTGATCATGCTCAAGTCATGTCCTTGTTCATTTTCACCTCACTAATCCCACAATTATCCAAATCTAGAAAACTTCCCTACCAAGCATCGTGACATCACTCAGCCTTCTTGAACTACACATTGTGCAGTCTCAGTCCTCAAGCTTCAACCTTGCCTCTTGGCACTACTCCATGTGTAGTCCTTGCCTCTTGTAACTACGCACTGCGTAGTCTTAATGCTCAGTCCTCACCCTTGAGCTCCAAAACTATGTAATTGTTGCTCTTAGTCAGCCTCATTTGTGCACTACGCAATGTCAAGCATCAAGCCTCATCCTTGATCCCTTAAATTGTGCAACTATGCAATCCTTGAGCCTATGTCTCTACCTATCACCCAATTCCAGCTCAATTAATGGATCATCATGAAGCATGTTGTACTAGGATTTTGTCTGGTTGGTGTCGTATTTTCATGAGTCAATTTCAGTTTTAGGTATCATTTAATTCCATGATAGGATGATAATGAAAGAGATGAGGAAGGAGACCTTTCTATAAGACAGCTTTGTAGCTGCAAAGACAAGTTGATCAATCAAGATAAGACAAAGGGGAACCATATTGCGACAATAGTTGGAAATCAAGATTAAATTGAAGAATCCCTACCTTCAAGTCTAATGAAGGAAGAAATAAAAAAACATGAACTATCTTTCAAGGAGACTCAAAGATAACAACATAAAGAATGGCTTGACATTGCCACATCATCATGAAATCCATGTCATCAATTTCCTGTCATGTCTTGCCAAGGTGTCATGTCATTATTGGCCACGTCATTTTTAGATTTTGTAATTTCATTGTATAAAAAATGTAATGTAAATTGGAAGTCCAAGAGACATGTATAGAATGTGAAAAGTCATGTAGGATTCGAAAGGTCATAGAAAAGTGAAACAGTCATGAGGGTAATCCAACAGTCACAAGGGAGGTGAATGATCACCCCATCTGTTATATGTACACCCTCATCCCTCATGTAAAGGACTTTTCACCTTGGCTCCTCCTACCAAGAATAAGAGAGAAAGATAGTTCCTTTTGGAGGAGAAGGTAGTTGATCTAATGCTCCATTATTGGAGCTAGTGGTGTTCTATGTATTGATGTATCTTGGAACTTTTGCTTAATTACAAAGCTCATTGAACCAACACACTTTCATGTCTATGTCATAAATATTGTAATATTATTCTTTGAATGTTTATGATTTATGTTGTTTTAATATGTACTAAGAAAATTGAACTATTTCGGTGGGTTTGGTACTTATCTTGTTGAAAGTGTGTTGTATTTTTTTTTAACAGTTGCTGCTTCCGTGTGAACTATTTCACTAGTTGATCAATGATTCATCCTTGTGTATATGCATGTGTGTCTTTATTATATCAATACTATTACTCCTCTTTTAAAGAGTCACTTTTCCTCTCCATTTCGGTAAAATAACCTTGATACATTCTGTAGTTGAACATTCCACAAGGCATACCCACTTGTTCATCTGAAATCTCATGTACATTTCTCTCTTGTGTTGAACTTTGTAGCCAAGGAAAATCTATAAGGATACATGGCATTCGGGACTTGATTCCAGAAGGGCTCCCACACCAAATGGTGAAGAGTCTAATTGGGACTTTTCATCGGGACACCCCCTTGCATGTTGGTGGTATCCATCATCGTCAACAATTTCGGAGTTCTAATCTTAGTGCGTCTCATTTACAATACATCGAAAGGTGAAAACTGAAGGTGGCACTTGAGTTTTCCACCAAACCATAGACCTAATGTAGCCAAAATCACTTACGTCAATCACCCCTGAGCTAGATCCACGATCTAAGGGGAATTACTTTTCAGCATACTTAGTAGGAAGTTATCTTCAGCGCACAGAGGATAGGAAATACATATTACCTTGGGTGATTTATTAGTTGGTCAAGATTTATAGAATTCATAGCAATCAGTTGTTTCAAGCACTCTAAGAGTGGTTTATTAGCTCACAGTAAGCACCCTTGGTTGTTTATCAACTCTCTCTTAGCAAGCACCATTGGCATGCAATTTATCAGCCTTAGCTAGCACCTTGAGTGGTTTCTCAGCCAGTCCTTGGCAAGCAATCATTCCCATTTCCTCTTAATCATCTTGTATTTCTTTTCAAAATTTCCTCTTTCAAGGAATTGGATTCGCTCATCTCATATCTCTCTCCTACTTTATTCATGAGCTTCACCAAGAAGAGGTCCCACCCCCACATTGTTGTACATTTTCCTTTTTATTATTTCTTGAGGATGTCTTTCCATGTTCCCTTGGACTCTTCCTCTTCTTTTTTCTTATTATTTGCACCATAAAATTAATTAAAGGTGCCAGCTAACCCCACATAGGTTTATCTTTCCTCTTCCCTCTTAGTTCATGGATCTGTGGTCCTGCTCTTCAAGCCAGTACATAAAATATACTCTTTTATAATTTCAAGTATCATTACATTACAAAAATAAAGGGAAAACGTACCAGGGGTGTCACACATAAGAGAACCAAAACCTAAATGAAAGCCCCAATTTAGGCTAGGACACAATAAATAAGAAACCACGAGACTAGGAACCATAGAAAATCCACAAATTTCAAACCTAAAACCAAATCATATATTCTAAAACCGAAAAATCATGATTAAAGGGATTGGAAGTGGCTTCTGAAAAATCTAGAAAACCATATCAATATATGGTGTAATAGATGGTTGTTTAAAGGAGGGAGTTGACTTTGGTCAAGTTGGCCATAGAAGCCATTGCAGTCTTCTAACATAGCATGATACATATACCTAAAGGGATTTTGGAAAAAAGATAGAAGGGTATGTTTTAAATTCGTATGGTCTAAGAAGATAGTAGAGAGAATATCCATTTCCTCTAGTTAATTAGAGAAGAATCACAAGACCAAATGAGATGGGGCTTGGGTTGAGGACTTAAAAATATCCACTTATTTTGCTTTAACTACCAAAAGTCCATGGAGAGATGTAAATTCAATAGTCTTTGGAAAAGGTAGTAGACAAAAAATATGTTAACCAAGGTCATTTGTTGATTTGGTTAAGAACCCAACAATGTCTATAAAAAATGACTCTACATAATGGAAGCCTATGATGCAAGCATTTCTTTCATCGATGTTAAATTAGATTGAAGGGTAAAGTCAAGCCAATAAATAATAATTGGTGTGAACTGTATTTTAGGTTGTGGCAAGGAGGTATATTTTCCACCTATGATGGTAGAAGAACTTCAGGGGAAATGCATTTTTATTTCATAATGAGTTGTTATCTTGCTTCAACAATTATTTTTCATCAATGGTAGTTCTTTAAAAAGGATCTAGGACTTGTTGGGAATGATGCAGTATTGTGGGCAACCTATATTAACAATATAAAGAAAAATTATATTAGGGTGAAAGATGAAGTGGATACCTTTTCTTGGGTCAACAATAAAAGTAGAAGAGAATGTACTATTATGTTGGGGTATGAGGCTTTAATGGAAGGTGAGATTCAAGATTTTGTTGGGTGGTGGAGCAAACTATGGAAGATCAATCTCCCCAATAAAAACCTAAGTTTTTCTTTAACTTGGTTCCTAATTGGGATCTTGTAATAAAGTGGGTCTAAGATTTTCTATTCTTTACAAAAATGATGAAGACAATATTTCTCATATATTTATGATTTTCCTTATGTATCTTAGCTATAACAAGAAGTGGAGTCTCTAATTGGTGATCCAAATGTCTAGAAAGTGAGCACAATAGAAACAAGTCTTAAACAATAGTTTTTAAAGAAAGAGTTGAAATTATAAAGGGGGTTCCATGCTTTGTCTTGTGGGATTTTATTGGTAAGAAATGAAGGAATCCTTGAGGAGAAGTATATACCAACCTTTTAGATCGTAGTGTAGGTTCAATCTATGCTTATGGGGAAAGGGTAAATCCCAACCAAAAGGATCCAAGTATTTTATAAGACTTATTTATCCACAAGTCAAAGCCATGGGGATTTTTAATAAAGCAAATGAATATTTTTTGCTACTAATTGTGTTAGGTGTTTATTATTTATTTATTCTCTAATTCTCATTATTTCTCAAAGATGTTATAACTTCAAGATTAAACCACTTTTCCAAATAAATGACACTAAAGTTACTCTTTATTTGTGCAAGTGACAAGTTGTGTGAAAATATTAAGTTGTTTGGAAACTCTTCTTTGGTGATAAACTCGATGAAAGGGAGGTGGTAGCGTTTGGGCTACACCTTAATCCCTTTGGGGTACTAGCTAAAAGTTATATGCTCATCCTTCTTTTTTTCCTTCCTTTACTCATGTATTTAGAGAATTAAACAAAGATGCAAGTTGAATATGGTTGCAAATGAGGGGTTGCAAGTTGAACTGGGAAACTTTTGAGGAGAACCTTTTGGTAATCTTTTGGCTTTTGATTATTCTCTATGTTCTTCTCTTTTGAGGAGAACCTTTTGGTAATCTTTTGGCTTTTGATTATTCTCTATGTTGTTCTCTAGTCATTTTTGGGTGTGTTATAAAAAGGTTCTTGTTATTCTTATAGGGTAAATTTATAGTTATGTTTTCCAACTAGTCTCTATGTTGTTCTCTAGTCATTTTTGGGTGTGTTATAAAAAAGTTTTTATTATTCTTATAGGGTAGATTTATAGTTATGTTTTCCAACTAGTGTATATGAATTTGGATTGCCTAGCAATTTTTTGCTGATTTTATTTTGATGTAAGACAATTATAATACCCTCACTGATTTGTATCCAATTTGATGATGATCAAAACTTTAGTATTAAACCAGAGGTTTTGGAATTTTTTATTAACAACCAGTTTTTTTCACTTAAAATTCATGTAACATTTCCCTTATAGATATAACCATACGCACTTAAAAAAAAAAAAAATTTTAAAATAAAACAATGCAATTAGAAATTAATATTTAAAATATATTATTTATTTAATGGGATTTTTAGAAATTATATTTTTAGACCATATTAATTTATTTTAGATTTTAAAAACAATAATTAATAAATATCTTAAATTAATTATTATGTATCTTTAAAAATCGAAAATATATCAATCTATTTTTTTCAATTATTTTCTAGTTTTTTCTATTTTTCATTTTCTAAACAATTTTTTCAAAATAATCATTTAAAAATAAGTATATTCAGCAACATATATAAAAAAATAAAAACAAAAAATAAAAATGAAAAATGAAAAAGTTTTAGTTTCTATTTTTCATTTTCTACCACTTTTCAAATTAAAACATTTAAAATAAATATATTCACAACATAAAAACAAAAATGAAAAATGGAAAACTGAAAACTTTACAATTTTGTATAAAGTGCATTAATATTTTGAAAATTAAATTTATTATATTTTCTCCAAAAATCAGAGAACAAAGGGTCGACGCGTTTCGAACCCAAATCTAGGTTCATCATCAAGATCAGGATGAGGGGAAAGATTAACTGACCAAAATATCTAGGTTCATCATCAAGATCAGGATGAGGGGAAAGATTAACTGACCAAAATATATAAATCTCAACGATGAAACAGTAAATTCCCAACGATTAAATAAAACATGTGAACTTTACAGGAATCAAAATCCAATAATTTAAATTTTTATTTTTATTTTAAGTCTATTTATTTAAAATTTTTAAATTAAAAAAAGATTCTACCTCTATTAATTTGATATATAAAATATATAATTTTATTTTTTTTAATCCATTTTTTATATTTTTATATTTTTTTTGGAATGGGTTAATAACAAAAAATAGAATCTAATTAAAATTAATTAAAGCTTAATATTAGTATTAATATTAATATTAAATTAAATATATATATTATATTAAATATTATATATATAATATTATATAAATATTAATAATTAATTTAATTAGATTCTAATTTTGTTATTAACAAATCCAAAAAAAATAAAAAATAAAATGGAATTAAAAAAAAATATATTTTTTATAATCAAAAAAAATAAATATAAGGAATAGATTTTACAAAAAATAAAAAATAAAAATGTTAAAAACTTAAATCAAGGTATAAAAATATATTATATAAATTGATAAATAATGATAGAATTTTACAAAAAAAAAAACTAAGAAGGAAGAGAACAAAGAGAAGGGATTCATGAGTTGTTTAACTTCCATCCATCGTCCCTATTAAGAGTTTTTCTCCTCTTTTCAATTTCAATGGCTTCTCTTAATTTTTGGTGATGGAAATGATCGACCCTCGCAAGGACCTTAGAATCCTCTAAGCAAATATGGTGCTTCATTAATTCATCATGTTCGGCTAGAGCAGATGCGCAGGTCCTACAATTCTTAAGGTTTGTTGCGTGCTCCTAAATCCTTTGTGAAATGGAACGACCAGCCTCACCAACGTAGGGGGTTCCACACGAACATGGGATTAAATAAACACCTTTCATGCAATTGGGATCAATAGGGCCTTTGACAGATCTTAAAGAGCTACGAATGGTTTTAAAAGGTCTAAAGGTGGAGCCAATCTTTTGCTTCTTAATAATTCTAGCAATTTTGTCTGTCGTCCCTTAGATAAAGGGAAGGAGGACAATAGAGTCCACCCTAACCCCTTTTTTAGAATTAAGTCCCCAACTAGCTTTTAAAAAGGCTCTGAAACCTTGCAACTTATTGCAACCATTCTTCTTGAAGACATTAAAGAGATGGTTTTTCTCATCCATCAGATGGTTTTCGTCTGAAACCCGAATAGCCCTAGTAGCTAGAGTATTGAGAACACCTAGTTTCTGGGCTAGAAAGTGATGAGAATTAGCATGAAGATACTGTTCATTATGGGTTTTTTAACGAAACACCTAGTGGGAGAAAGAACCATCACCCTTTCTTGAAATGAGAACATCAAGAAAGGGTAGGATTCCATTAACCTCACATTCCATAGTGAATTTAATGGACTCAGACTAGTTATTAAGATTCTCAAAGAAAGAAGCTAGCTTTTCCCTACCATGGGGCCATAAGTTGAAGGTATCATCAATGAATCTTTTCCACAATTTTGGTTTAAAAGCGAGTAGGAGCTAAAGCCCTAGATTCAAAGTCTTCCATAAAGAGGTTGGCAACCAAAGGAGAGAGGGGAGACTCCATCGCTACTCCGCATGTTTTCTGATAGAATTCACCCTCGAAACTAAAGAAGTTCGAGGTAAGGAAAATCTCAACAAGCTTAGCATAATCAGAATCTATTATGCGATTGATAACTTCAATAGCCTCTTTAATCAAGATGTTCGTGTAAAGAAAAACTATATCAAAACTCACCATAAAATCATCATGATCAAACTCAATATCTTTCAACTCATTAAAAAAAGAGAAAGAATCTTTAAGAAAGGAATTAGACTTACCTACTAAGGGTTTAAGTTTCTTAGCTAAATACTTAGCGAGGAGATAAGTAGGCCCACCTATGGTATTGACAATAGGTCTAAGAGGGGCCCATTCCTTATGAATCTTAGGAAGCCCATAGATCCTAGGCATGAGAGGGTTACTTTATATAAGCTTATGACTAATTGAGCTTATAGAATTATTAGATTTAATCGCCTCTACAATAGCCTTTGAAACCTTTTTAATGGGGTTCTTATTAAGCTTTCTATAGCTTCCACTGTTGCAAAGGTGATCTAACATTTTATTCTTGTAATCGTCTTTGTCCAAGATCACCACACCTCCCCCTTTATCAAATTTAAGGACAACAACCTTAGGGTTATTGTTTAAAGATTTCAGGGCTTCGAACTTCGCCTTGCTAATATTGCTTTTAGGTGGCCTAGCATTTCTCAGAATCACGGAAGAATCTTGCCTAATGATATTCTTAATGTGACCTAGCACTTCCTTGATTCTAGATTCAATAGAGCAAATGATCCCCTCAACAGGAATCTTTCGAAGGGCTAGAGAAAAATTCAACCCCTTTTCAAGAAGACTATAAACAGGGGGATCAAACGAAAACTTGGAAAAATTAAAAACCTTATTATTAAAAGAGCAAGATTTATTTAGGTGGGCCTACTTATCTCCTCACTAAGTATTTAGCTAAGAAACTTAAACCCTTAGTAGGTAAGTCTAGTTCCTTTCTTAAATATTCTTTCTCTTTTGTTAATGAGTTGAAAGATATTGATCCTGATGATTTTGTGGTGATTTTTGATATTGTTTCTCTTTACATGAACATCTCGATTAAAGAGGTTATGAATCGCATAATGGATCCTGATTCTGCTAAGCTTGTTGAGATTTGCCTTCCCTCGACCTTCTTTAGTTTCAAGGGTGAATTCTATGAGAAAACATGTGGAGTAGTGATGGGGTCTCCCCTATCTCCTGTGGTGCCAACCTCTTTATGGAAGACTTTGAATCTGGGGTTTTAGCTTCTACTCGCTTTTAAACCAAAATTGTGGAAAAGATTCGTTGATGATACCTTCAACTTATGGCTCCATGGTAAGGAAAAGGCAGCTTCTTTCTTTGAGTATCTTAATAACCAGTCTAATTCCATTAAATTTACCATGGAAAGTGAGGTTAATGGAAGCTTACCCTTTCTTGATGTTCTTATTTCAAGAAAGGGTGATGGGTCTTTCTCCCACCAGGTGTTTCGTAAAAAAACCCATAGTGAGCAGTATCTTCATGCTAATTCTCATCACTTTCCAGCCCAGAAACTAGGTGTTCTCAATACTCTAGCTACTAGGGCTATTTAGGTTTCGGACAAAAATCATCTGATAGATGAGAAAAACCATCTCTTTAATGTCTTCAAGAAGAATGGTTACAGCAAGTTGCAAGGTTTCAGAGCCCTTTCAAAAGCTAGTCGGGGACCTAATTCTAAAAAACAGGTTAGGGTGGACTCTAATGTCCTTCCCTTTATCCAAGGGACGACAGACAAAATTGTTAGAATTCTTAAGAAGCAAAGGATTGGCTCCACCTTTAGACCTTTTAAAACCATTCGTAGCTCATTAAGATATGTCAAAGACCCTATTGATCCCAAATGCATGAAAGGTATTTATTTAATCCCATGTTCATGTGGAACCCCCTACATCGGTGAGACTGGTCGTTCCATTTCACAAAGGATTCAGGAGCACGCAGCGAACCTTGAGCATTGTAGGACCCGCTCATTTGCTCTAGCCGAACATGTTGAATTAACGAAACACCATATTTGCTTAGAGGATTCTAAGGTCCTTGCGAGGGTCAATCATTTCCATCACCGAAAATTAAGAGAAGCCAATGAAATTGAAAAGAGGAGAAAAACTCTTAATAGAGACGATGGATGGAAGTTAAATAACTCATGGGTCCCTTCTCTTTGTTCTCTCCCTTCTTTTTTTTTCAATCTTCATTTATTATTCATTATATAAATATATTTTATATCTTGATTTAGTTTTATATATATATATATAATATTTTTTTATTATAAATATATATAAATATTATATATAATATATATATATATATAAATAAAAGTTAATAAAAAAAAAAAAAAAATTATCTATTCCTTTATTTATTTGATATATAAAAATATATTGTTATCTTGATTTTTATATTTTTTATCCTTTTTTATTTTTATTTTTGGAATTTGTTAATAACAAAAATTAGAATCCAATTAAATTTATTTATTTATTTTATTATTATTATTATTATTATAATATAAATGGGTTTAGAATCTTTTTAAATTTAAAAATTCAAGTAAAATAGGCTAAAATAAAAATAAAAAATAAATGATTGGACTTTGATCATGTCACGTTCACATGTTTTATATGGTTCGGAATTTATTGTTTCATCTCTAAGATTTATATATTTCGGTCAGTTAATCTTTCCCCTCATCGGCATCCTAGTGGCGATGATGAACCTAGATTTGGGTTCGAAACACGTCAACCCTTTGTTCTCAATGTGATTTTTCCGGAAGATCTGAACAATATATCATGAATCGATTTGGGTTTCAACCCTTTGTTCTCAATGTGATTTTTCCAGAAGATCTGAACAATATACATGAATCACAAACCCATAAAATCTGAAATTAAATTTATAAGATTTTTAAATTAAAAATAATTAAAAATTAATATAAAAATAAATATAAATATATATAGTTATGTTAATTATTATATAAAATTTATTTCATATTTTACAATATTTAAATTTAGAATTGTGATTAATATAATAAATGTTGAGAAATTTTTTTGTAATAATTTTATCAAAAATATTTCATCGACTTATTTCAAACCATCTAATATAATTCATCATCAAATTAATTATTACGTATTTCTTAATGTAATTATTAAAAAAAAAAAAATCAATTTTATAACAATTCAAACTTCATTTTTATTATAAAAATAATTCAAATTTAAATTTTGTATTGAGATTCATCTATCGAAAGGCTTTTGAATTCAAATTTACCCATCAACGCAAGCTAAATCATCTTGTTCGCGGTCGCAAAATCCTTAAAAAAACATTCTCAAACATGACTATTAACTACTAATAAATGTTGGGTAAAAATGAGCCCAATTAAAATTTGATTATCATGCTTCGTATTATTTTAATCGTTTAGACTTTGATCATCTTTGTAGGTTTGTTTCCTTTTACAATTGACTTTGAAGAATCATGTGGTTGATAAGAGTAAGAATTTTTATGTTTTTATTTTTAATTATGGTGAATTAATAATAAGTTGGAGTATTTTAGGTAAGGTTTAAGTTTAAATTGTCTGATTGTCATTACAACATTAAGTATATTCAATTGTCTATAAGTTAGCTATATCAATAATTTGACTTAGCAACAGTTAAAACATCCATAAAGGACAGAGCTTATTTTTTGAGCTTTATCATAATAGGTCAGTATATTCATCTACGAGATATGATCTTGGGTGGACGAGAAAACAAACCAATTTCCCATAAAGATATCACTCTCAAAATACATCATTAAAACCTATAACATACTATCTTAAAAATAGTTTATTCTCAAAGCTTATTTTATTGTGATGAAGACAAATTAAAAATATAAAAAAGTGTTTAGAAAGGCCCATAATAAAAGGATTTTACAGCTAAGGTTTTATAACCATTATTCCTTAATAATTTTTAATGTTCACTTTAAGGATAAGGATTCATAATCATCATTCCTTAATATTCTTGGGTTCTTTTAATCAAGAGGTTGATTTACCTCTTCTTTTGTGGAGGGAGTGAGAAGGATGATAGAGGTATGATCTTTCTTAATCACCCATGTTTTTTTTTGTTTCTTGGGAAGTGCATCTAAAGTGATAGATGCTTGACTTAAACCTGGAAGAAGACATTTCTAAAGTAGTGCTTGTGTGGGTTTCTCTTCACTTTGATTACCAATCTTTCAGGATGATTCTCTCTTTCAAGTGATAAGAAACAAAATTGGAAGATAGTTGGACAGAGTTGTTCTAAAGGCATTCTAATACTCCTATGCACAAATTTGTGTTGAAGTAGATCTTCAAAAGGGTTACTTGAAAATACTCAATTTAATTTAGATGATTCACCATGCCACCTTAGAGTGCAGGATTATGACTAATGTTCGTTCAAGTGCAATTTTTACCATTAGTATGCCATTGTGGCATAGAATGAAAGGTGGCATTAATGGGTTGATGTAAACAAATGTTTCTTATCAATCATGTGAGTTCACTTAGAGATAACACCCAATTATCCTCTTCTTCAATCGAGATAGTAAACTCCCCCAGTGTGTGGCCTAGTTTCCAATGCATGGTTTTTGTTCGATGATTAAATTCTAAATCCTAAATGTACTTCTAATCTAACATATAATGCAATCACAATATTATAAGAACCTAGCTAGGATTTCAAAAGAAAATGTAACTACTAAAATAAAGCTATGAAGACAATTAAAAACATAAAACAATTTGTCATTTAATTGATAATATAATTTACATATAAGTAGCAAGATAATATGATAAATCTCTAATGAAATTATTGATTATAGTTCCATGTCCCCATATTAACAATCATTGAAGGACAACATCAAGAATAAATCATGAAAGCATAGGAAAATTATATAGCACAAATCAAAATGCATGAAAAAGTAGAAGAAAAGCCACATACAATAACAAATGTCATTATAAATCTTGCAAACGTTGTTTATTTTTAACTTCTCGATTAACTTGAAATCAATTTATAATCTCAAGTAAAAACGCACTTCTCTTTTCCACTCATCTTATTTATTCAAAACGAAGGTAAATAAATTGATATATTTCATCTCCCTAACCATTGGTATTATCCACTTGACTTGTAGACCCTTGTTCTTTTGCTTCTTTTTTTTTATTCCTTAACATAGAATTTATATGCTTCAAATATTTTCTCAGTAAAGTCATTTTGCATAAATTGATGTTGTCAAGAGGACCTGAGAATAAGGTATACTTTATTCTACTTTCTTTTCATACTTTTCCAACTTTGGCAATGTTGACACCCAATCTTTATGGACTGGGAAAATATTGTAAATATGAAAATAAGAAGATGAAGAGACATTGGAATATGAATTCCAAGTGTCTCCCTCTCCATGTATATATTAATGATTTTCCTAATAAAAATCATGAATTCATTGAGTTATTAATGTCTAGCCTAACATGGTATCAAAGTGCGGGTCCATAGGTCGCATTTTAACATTTTTTTGCCATATAGATCTTGTCTACTTCCATTTTCTTTGCTCCCGGTCAAACTTGTCCATGCACACCAATAGAAGTTGTGCACTCATTTGCAACTTGTCCATGATATCGATGTTTCGGGCTAATTATCATAGCCCATCATCAAGAGATCTACAGAAGAAGCAACTTTATTTATCAAGAAAGTTGGAAACAATTGTTGTATATATTGGTGGTGTATGGGGATCCCTATCCTGTATAAATATATGGAACTGCCTTTTCAAATACTCTCTCACCCTTATGGAGCTCCAACCACTAACCAAGAAGACACTTTGAGTGATGTGATTGAGAGAAATGGAAGGCCAAATCTTGATTCAACCCCATCGCAATCAACAAAACATCATGGGAAATCTCATGAAGGTCCTCCAAAATGGCTCACTAAGACACTTGAAATTCTTCATACTGATGAGGTTGGAAAGATAGAAATGAGAAGTTTTACTAGACATAATGGAGGTGATGTAGATGATTCTAATTCAACTATTGATATGGATGTTTCTTATTATTATGAATTAAATTTTTCTACATATTTAGAACCAACTTCCATTAAATAAGATGCTTCTCATGATGAATGGAAAGAAGCAATGAAGAAAGAGTATGATGCTCTAGAAAAGAATGGAACCTAGAAGCTGGTGGACCCTCCATTTGGAACCAAACCAATTGGTTGCAAGTAGGTCTTCAAGAACAAGTATAAAGCATATGGCTCACTTGACAAGCATAAATCAAGGCTAGTGGAAAAAGGTTTTGCATAAAAAGAAGGGGTCGATTATGAGGGGAATTCTGCCACACTCCATAAAAAAATGGGTTATCATCCATACTCTCTTTTCCTTGGAAGCCCAAAATGGATGGAAATTCCATCAAATGGATGTAAAAATTGCTTTCTTGAATGGAGATCTAAAAGAGAATGTTTTTATGTCTCAACCAGAAGGATTTGTTTTGAAGGGATATGAGCACAAAGTATGCAAGCTTATCAAATCCTTGTATGGCCTCAAACAAGAACCGCAAGCCTAGTATGATAATTTGACTAAGCATCTTATGAAACTAAATTTAAAACACTATAATCTTAATGATGCAAATTTATTTGGAGAGTGTTTGGATTGTTGCGTGCTAAAAAAAATTATATCGACGTTTCAGGCTAAGTATCATAGCCCATCATCAGGAGATCTACGAAAGAATCAACTTTATTTATCAAGAAAGTTGGAAAATTTGTTGTATATATTGGTGGTGTATGGGGATCCCTATCCTGGATAAATCTATGGAATCGCCTTCTGAAATACTCTCTCCCCCTTATGGAGCTCCAACCACTGATTAAGAAGACACTTTGAGTGATGTGATTGAGAGAATTGGAAAGCTAAATCTTGATTCAACCCCATCGCAATCAACAAAAAAACATGGGAAATATTAGAAAGGTCCTCCAAAATGGCTCACTAAGACACTTTAGATTCTTCATCCTGGTGAGGTTGGAAAGATAGAAATGAGAAGTTTTACTAGACATAATGGAGGTGATGTAGATGATTCTAATTCGACTATTGATATGGATGTTTCTTATGATTATGAATTAAATTTGTCTACATATTTCGAACCAACTTCTTTTAAATAAGATGCTTCTCATGATGAATGGAAAGAAGCAATGAAGAAAGAGTATAATACTCTGGAAAAGAATGGAACCTAGAAGCTGGTGGACCCTCCATTTGGAACCAAACTGATTGGTTGCAAGTAGGTCTTCAAGGACAAGTATAAAGTAGATGGCTCACTTGACAAGCATAAATTAAGGCTAGTGGAAAAAGGTTTTGCATAGAAAGAAGTGGTCAATTATGAGGGGTATCCCCCCCCTCCCCCATAACAAAATGGGTTGTCATCCATACTCTTTTTGTCTTCGAAGCCCAAAATGGATGGAAAGTCCATCAAATGGATGTAAAAATTACTTTCTTGAATGGAGGTCTGAAAGAGAATGTTTTTTATGTCTCAAGCAGAAGGATTTGTTTTGAAGAGATAGGAGCACAAAGTATGCAAGCTTATCAAATCCTTGTATGGCCTCAAACAAGAATCGTGAGCCTAGTATGATAAATTGATTGAGCATCTTCTGAAACTAAATTTAAAACACTATAATCTTGATGATGTAAATTTATTTGGAGAGTGTTTGGATTCCTGCGTGCTAAAAAAATTTATATCGACGTTTTGGGCTACATATCATAGCCCATCATCAAGAGATCTATGGAAGAAGCATATTTATTTGTCGAGAAAGTTGGAAAAAATGTTGTATATATTGGTGGTGTATGGGGATCCCTATCATGGATAAATCTATGGAATCACCTTCTGAAATACTCTCTCCCCCTTATGGAGCTCCAACCACTGATCAAGAAGATACTTTGAGTGATGCAGTTGAGAGAATTGGAAGGCTAAATCTTGATTCAACCCCATTATAATCAACAAAACAACATGGGAAATCTCAGAAAAGTCCTCCAAAATGGATCACTAAGACACTTGAAATTATTCATCTTGATGAGGTTGGAAATATAGAAATGAGAAGTTTTAATAGACATAATGGAGGTGATGTAGACGATTCTAATTAAACTATTGATATGGATGTTTCTTATGATTTTGAATTAAATTTGTCTACATATTTTGAACCAACTTCCTTTAAATAAGATGCTTCTCATGGTGAATGGAAAGAAGCAATGAATAAAGAGTATGATGCTCTGGAAAAGAATGGAACCTAAAAGCTGGTGGACCCTCCATTTGGAACCAAACCCATTGGCTACAAGTAGGTTTTCAAGAACAAGTATAAATCATATGGCTCACTTGACAAGCGTAAATCAAGGCTCGTGGAAAAAGGTTTTGCATAGAAAGAAGGGGTCGATTATGAGGGGAATCCACCCCCCCTCCCCCCATAACAAAATGGGCTATCATCCATACTCTCTTTGCCTTGGAAGCCCAAAATGGATGGAAATTCAATCAAATGGATGTAAAAATTTCTTTCTTGAATGGAGATCTAAAAGAGAATGTTTTTATGTCTCAACTAGAAGGATTTGTTTTGAAGGGACAAAAACACAAAGTATGCAAGCTTATCAAATCCTTGTATGGCCTCAAACAAGAACTGCGAGCCTAGTATGGTAAATTGATTGAGCATCTTCTGAAACTAAATTTAAAACACTATAATCTTGATGATGCAAATTTATTTGGAGAGTGTTTGGATTCCTGCGTGCTAAAAAAATTTATATCAACATTTTGGGCTAATTATCATAGCCTGTCATCAAGAGATCTACGGAAGAAGCAACTTTATTTATCAAGAAAGTTTGAAAAATTGCTGTATATATTGGTGGTGTACGGGGATCCCTATCCTGGATAAATCTATGGAATTGCCTTTTCAAATACTCTCTCCCCCTTATGGAGCTCCAACCACTGATCAAGAAGACACTTTGAGTGATGTGATTAAAAGAATTGGAAGGCTAAATCTTGATTCAACCCCATCACAATTAACAAAACAACATGGGAAATCTCATAAAGGTTCTCCAAAATGGCTCACTAAGACACTTCAAATTCTTCATCTTAATGAGGTTGGAAAGATAGAAATGAGAAGTTTTACTAGACATAATGGAGGTGATGTAGATGATTCTAATTCAACTATTGATATGGATGTTTCTTATGATTTTGAATTAAATTTATCTGCATATTCCGAACCAATTTCCTTTAAATAAGATGCTTTTCATGATGAATGGAAAGAAGCAATGAAGAAAGAGTATGATGCTCTAGAAAAGAATGGAACCTAGAAGTTGGTGGACCATCCATTTGGAACCAAATTGATTGGTTGCAAGAAGGTCTTCAAGAACAAGTATAAAGTAGATGGCTCACTTGACAAGCATAATTTAAGGCTAGTGGAAAAAGGTTTTGCATAGAAAGAAGTGGTCTATTATGAGGGGAATTCCCCCCCTCCCCCATAACAAAATGGGCTATCATCCATACTCTCTTTGCCTTGGAAGCCCAAAATGGATGGAAAGTCCATCAAATTGATGTAAAAATTGCTTTCTTGAATGGAGGTTTGAAAGAGAATGTTTTTATTTCTCAACCAGAAGGATTTGTTTTGAAAGGACAGGAGCACAAAGTATGCAAGCTTATCAAATCCTTGTATGGCCTCAAACAAGAACCACGAGCCTAGTATGATAAATTGATTGAGCATATTATGAAGCTAACTTTAAAACACTATAATTGTTAGGGTCCCACCCTAACCCCCTTATTCATGTCATGGGATCACGTCATAGTCAAGAGTCAATAAAGCTCATATTAATATTTGTAAGTGGTTAACCCGCAATTAATGAAGGGACCACAGTTAGTTGCAAATGGGCGGTAGTATTAAA